>PVKP010035729.1:0-23017 GCA_004027715.1 Plecturocebus donacophilus | reverse complement strand
TGCTCTGGGGCAGTGGTGGGTGCCCTGGGGTGCTGCTGGGTGCTGCGAGGAGGTGCTGGGTGCTCTGGGGAGGTTCTGGGTTCTTCAGGGACATGCTGGGTGCTCTGAGGAGTCTGAGGCGCTGGGGTGGCAGGGATTTCTGTGTTTACTGTGCGGGCCCAGGGGAGCCCCGGGAGGCTTTCGGGCGGAGGGGCTGGCGGGACAGAGCTTGCCGCAGGTCACCTGGCTGCCGCCCTGACAAATGGGTGAACGTGGGCCAGTGACGGGCCGGGTTGGGACTCTCCAGGGAGAGACCGACTGGAACGAGGGATGTGAGGGAGCCACATCCTGGCTGTATCTGGAGACGTGTGAGGACTGCGGCAGAGCGATGCACCCTCCCCGAGCATGGGGAGCCGGGTTTGCCGTCGCTGCCTGAGGGAGCCTCTGCACCTGGCCGGTGTTTGCATCTGTAGTAGAGACGGGGTTTCGCCGTGCTGGCCAGGCTGCTCTGACTCCCGACCTCAGGTGACCCGCCCGCCTCGGCCTCCCAAAGTGCTGGGATTACAGGCGTGAGCCACCGCGCCTGGCATGTTCTTTAGTATCTAACAGAATGCATGACAAGTCACATGATCGGTGACCGATTACTTCACGCACAGTCTTCTGTTATACACCGAGAGCAAACTCTTACAGCCTTTAGATGGCCAAAGAAATTCTCAAAGCCTGGGCATGTCGGAAAAGACTTCAGCCACATCTTTTATTCTTTCTTTTTCTTTTTTTAATCTATCGTCATCTGTCAGCAAAAATCAACCACACCTTTTAAAAAAGCATACACTCTCAGCCAGGCACAGCGGCTCACTCCTGAAATCCCAGCACTCTGGGAGGCCGAGGCAGGCGGATCACCTGAGGTCGGGAGTTCAAGACCAGCCTGGCCAACGTGGAGAAACCCCGTCCCTACAAAAAACACAAAATTAGCTGGTGTGGTGGCACATGCCTGTAATCCCAGATGCTTGGGAGAATCGCTTCAGCCTGGGAGGCGGAGGCTGCGAGCCAAGATTTCGCCATTGCACTCTAGCCTGGGCAACAAGAGAGAAACTCCAGCTCAAAAAAGGAAAATCCAAAAATTAGGCCGGTCACAGTGGCTCACACCTGTAATCCTGGCACTTTGGGAGGCTGAGGCGGGTGGATCACTTGAGGTCAGGGGTTTGAGACCAGCCTGGCCAACATGGCGAAACCCCCTATCCACTAAAATACAAAAATTAGCCACGCCTGGTGGCCCACACCTGTAGTCCCAGCTGCTCGGGAGGCTGAGGCGGGAGAATGACTTGAACCCGGGAGGCGGAGGTTGCAGTGAGCCGAGACTGGGTCACTGCACTCCAGCCTGGGCGACACCAAGAGACGCTGCCTCAAAAAAAAAAAAAAGAATAAAACATTCACTACTTAAAAAGAAAAAGGAAAGAGGCATCTTCTGATTGTGGTTCTGAAAATTAAAAAAAGAGGCCAGGTGCGGTGGCTCACACCTGTAATCCCAGCCCTTTGGGAGGCCAAGGTGGGCGGATCATGAGGTCAGGAGTTTGAGACCAGGCTGACCAACATGGTGAAACCCTGTCTCTCCTAAAAATACAAACATTAGCTGGGCGTCGGGTGCGGTCCTGTAGCCCCAGCTACTGGGGAGACTGAGGCAGAGTCGCTTCGGCCCGGGAGGCGGAGGCTGCAGTGAGCCGAGGTCGTGCCATGGACTCTGCAGCCTGGGAACAGAGCAAGACTCTGTCTCAAAGAAAAAAGGAAGGAAGGAAAGAAACAAAGACATAGAGAGCAGAACGCAGAACGGGTCCCACTGGGCTCAGCCAACCTGGGTCCTGGGGCCGCGGGAGGGTCCCTGCAGCCTGTGGCGTGAACCGCCAGCCTTCCCTGGAGCACAGCCAAGCCCATTTGTTTAGATAATAATCCGCTAAGCAGGTAGCTGAGCTGGGCTGGCCCCCGGAGAGGTGACACAGCAGCATGTGTTTGTCACAACTCTCCTTTCCCAAGCACACACAGAAAGCAAAGGGCGTGCGGAGGAGGGTGCTCTGGAGCTGGGAGACCCTGGGATGCGAGGGAAGCGGGAGGGAGCAGGGACGCGCGAGCTGGGATGGGGCTCCCGCACCCCTCGGGCAGGCGGAGGCCAGCCTCGCCAGGGTTGCGTCACCCAGGACGCCCCAGGGATCTCCAGGCCACCTCAGCAGCGGGCCCCTGACGCAATCTGCCGCGGTCTTGCAGCATGGCCCGCTGTCAGCCTGGACTCTGCCCGGCCTGGGCCAGCCCTCACCACAGCCCTCAGCCATCCCTCTCTTCCCAGGGTCCGTTTAGAGGGGCTCGGAGCCCCAGGCCCGCTTCTACCGTGCACGTGCCGCCTGGGGCCCAGAGAGCCCTCCTTCCGTCTGTCAAACCAGGAGGCGAGCTCGCCCACCAGGCCGCCCTGTCTGCATCGGGCCCCTGCAACCTCTCTGCGTGGCGCTGCTCCGTCTGTAAACCTGCAGAGGGGGTGACATGTGCCGTCTGCGGGGGGCAGGATCGAGCCACGCCCGGCACACAGTGGACGCCATAGGAGAGTTTGCTTGTTCGGACCGTATTGCACCATGTCTCTGATGCGTATCTTTTCACATGAGATCAGGATGTGTCTTAAAATTGACAGAGTAGAAGTTCAACAACATTTTTTTTTAGCCAGAGTCTCATTCTGTTGCCCAGGCTGGAGTGCAGTGGCGCAGTCACAGCTCACTGCGTCTTCCGCCTCCCAGGTTGAAACAATTCTCCTGCCTCAGCCTCCCAAGTAGTTTAAGAGCCCAGGAGTTCAAGACCAGCCTGGGCAACATGGTGAGACCCTGTCCCTAAAAAAATTTAAATTAGCCAGGAGTGGTGGTGTGCACCTGTAGTCCCGGCTACTCAGGAGAGCGTGGAGACTGAGGGGGCAGTGAGCTGTGACCCAGCCTGGACAACACAGCAAGACCCTGCCTCTAAAAAACAAGTTGATGGCGGTGTGTTGTCGACGGCACCCCCAGGTTGGGAGGGAAGCAGAGGCATTGCTGTGGCACTCAGCTGCAGAGTGGCACAGAACCCATCCAGGCGTGGGCTGGAAGGGGCTTTGTGAGCCAGAACTGGCAAGGATGCTTGCGTGGGCCCTGCACGCCCATCTCCCACCCTGTTAGGCGCTTCAGAGCAGGTCTGGGGTGCACCCGGGGTTCTGTATCCCTCATCCAAGGCTGCCGGGGGACCAGGCTTTCCTGCGGTCTCAGGGACTCTGAGGAGCTGTTGGACAGTCGGAGGCAGAAGAGACCAAGTAAGGCAATAAACGCTGGTGTAACTGACATGAGACTTAGGTCACTGGGTAAAGGTGGGTGCAAAGACACTTTAGACGGGTAGTCAGCCAGGGCTTCCTGGAGGAGGTGGCATTTGAGCTGGGACTTGCATGATGCGGTGAACATCTGGGCAGAGGGAACAGCTAGTGTAAGGCCTCAGGCTGAGAACACAAAAAGGGACCCAAGTTCAGGGTCTGCAGCTCCGAATCGAACTCAGGCCACCGGTACCCAGGGCCAGGGCACACCCCTGCACCTCACCAAGTTATGGACAGGAGGATGGCGGGAGGGAGGCCAGCGTGACCGTGAGCAGGGGCCCTCTGGAGGGGGGCGGGGCTGGCAGCATCGTAGCTCACTGCAGCCTCGACCTCCTGGGCTCAAGCAGTTCTGCCTTGGTCTCCCAAGCAGCTGAGACTATACAGGCCTGTGCCCTGCACCTGGCTAATTTTTTATTTTTTATTTTGGTGGAGATGGGGTCTCCCTGTGTTAGCCAGGCTGGTCTTAAATCCCTGGGCTCCAGCATTCTTCCTGCCTCAGCCTCCCAATGTGTGGGGATGACAGGCGGGAGCCTCTGCGACCAGCGAAGACTGTTTTCTAGAACAGTTTGGTTTCGGGTGTGGGGGCTCACGCCTGTCATCCCACCACTTTGGGAGGCCAAAGTGGGCAGATCGCCTGAGGCTAGGAGTTCGAGGCCAGCCTGGCCAACATGGTGAAACCTTGCCTCTACCAAAAATACAAAAAGTTAGCCAGGCGTGGTGGTGCCCGTCTGTGGATGCGATCAACTACTTAGGAGGCTGACAGAGGAGACCTGCTTGAACCCAGGAGGAGAAGAACGCAGTGAGCCGAGATTCCACCACTGCACTCCAGCCTAGGGGACAGAGAGAAGTCTCAAAAAAGAAATAAAATAAAATAAAATAAAATTAGGCCTGGCGCGGTGGCTCACGTCTGTCATCCCAGCACTTTGGGAGGCCGAGGCAGGCAGATCATGAGGTCAGGTGTTCCAGCCCAGCCTGGCCAACATGGTGAAACCCCGACTCTATTAAGAGTTCAAACATTAGCCGGGCGTGTTGGCGCGTGCCTGCAGTCGCAGCTCCTCAGGAGGCTGAGGCAGGAGAACGCCTTGCACCTGGGAGGCGGAGGCTGCAGCGAGCTGAGATCGCGCCCCTGCACTCCAGCCTGGCGACACAGCGAGACTGTTCCAAAACGAATTAATTAAAATTGTTTTTAAAGAACAGTTTTGGTGGAGGGAGTCCCGTGTGTCCCTCGCACGTGCGGCCCCCCACGCCCATCAGCCGTCCAGCCACTACCGCCCAGAGTCCGCAGTTCACGTCGGGGCTCACTCTCGGCGCTGCACGTGCTGTGGGTGTGGGCAAGTGTCAGAGGACACGGATCAGCACGGCTTGTCTTCCTCCCTCCCTAAGCCCCCGCCGCGCCGGCTCCTTCTGCCTCCAGGGTCTGGCTTTCCCCGCCTGGCCCACAGTGGGAATGGCCGTCTGTGGCCTTCGCAGGCGGCTTCGTTCCCTTAGCGGCGTGCGTGGTAGCTTCCCGTCTTCGGAGTTTGGAAGCTCTTTTCTTCTGGGTGTTGAATGGCGTCTCGCCGTCCCGATGCTCCCCGCTGACCCACTCGCCCCCCGAGGCAGGCTGCCGTGTTTGGGGGTGACGAACAGGGCAGCCACAGACCCAGCTGGCTTTGCTGGCTCAGCAGTTGTGCCCGGGAGGGAGGGGTGAAGGGCCTGGGCCTCTCCGGCTGACCCCAGACCTCTAGGCTGGAGCAGGGGCGTTTGTACCCACGGGGCAGGTTTGTTGCTCAAAAGCACAAATGCACAGAACTGCCTTTGCCTGGAGCTGGGGGGTTTTACACGCTCTCCTTGTCTCTGACGGCACTTGGGTGTGAGACCCCAGGCCTGGAGGCTGTCTGGGGCGCTGAGAGGGAAGGGGTTCCACCCCACCCCTGTGGTCCTATAGGTCCAGAGGTTGCCCGGGTGAGGGACACAGGCGTGAGGTCAGGCTGGACCTGGCCCCTAGAGGTCCCCAGGATGGCTGGAGTCTGAGGAGGGGAAGCGTGGGCCACGAGCACAGAAGGGAACACAGGAGCACTCAGGCACCCGCTGTGCTGTGGCCGAGTGACCACCCTGCCAGGGCTGGTGTCTTAGGTGGGTCGACTCAGCGCCTGTGCCAAAGCGTTGAGCCTGTCAGCAGGACCGAGAGGGCGCCAGGGCAAGCATCTGAGGTGCGTGCTCTGTGCAGGCGCCTGTCCGAGCATCCGAGCTGCCTGCTCTGTGCATTTGGAAAACAGAGCGTTTCCACAGCAGCTGGCCAGGACAGATGTCTGTTTTATTTCACAGGGTCATAAAGATGCCAGGTCCCCATCCGTTGCCACAGGTGAAATAGGGGGCAGGGACAATCCAGAGACCTCTTTCCCGGAATCCATGAACCAGCGTATCTGAGAAGAAATGGGGAAGAAATCCACCCCCGGCCGCCGGGCAGCCCCGGTGAGGAGGTCGACCCCCTCGACGCTGCGAAGGAGCTCTCCTGCACCCTGCGTGGGAGGCCTCAGCGCCCAGGGCCCCAGCCTGTCGGCCGCATGCCTTTGGCAGCATGCGGGCGTGTGCCTGAGCCTCACAGCTTTGGCGGAGCGCCTACTCTGTTCCAGGTGCAGGGCACAGTAGCGACCTTGACCCCCAGGGGCAGCTCCTGCTCCAACCCGGCTTCCTGCTGGAACATGAGCAGGCAATTCACACAAGAAGCCTGTAATCCCAGCACTCTGAGAGGCTGAAGCGGGGCTTGAGTCGGGAGTTCAAGGCTGCAGTGAGGTGTGATCGCACCACTGCGCTCCATCTGGGGTGACCGAACGAGACCCTGTCGAAAGGAAAGAAAGGAAAAAGCCAACAGAATCTTGAAATGAATACGACACGGAGGAAAATACGGTCTTTTTCCTAAGGGGTGGGAGGAAAGACGATGGAACCTGTGTGGATTGGACAGCATCTGCCCGTCACTGCCTCAGAGCGAACGTGGCGAACGGCAGCTGGAAGACAACGAAAAGCTCGACTCTGACAACACCGACGCGCCGGTGCGGATTTCAGACGCGCAGCTTTCCCCTGAGACTCAAGTGTTTCCTATACAATGGTGCTATTTTTTTTTTAGTTTTCTTGTAACAGCTCTGGGCATGGATGGTGCTATTTTTAGAAGGTTATAAACAAGCAAAGCTGGGACAGATCACGCCTAGGTGTACACATGCACACGTGTGCTAGGAGCGTTTCGTGGAAGGCAGGCGGACGCTGCGGTCTCCGCGGGGGATGTTTCGGCAGACACGGGGCGAGTTCTGTCTGACTCCGTTCATGTAGCACCAGGGACAGGCAACCCGTGTCCAGAGGCTGAGGCCAGGGCGGTGACTCACTCATCAGGAGCGACCGGCACCTGCCAGCTCCTAGGGTCTGGGATGCGCCGCGTGCTGAGGGGCTGTGGTCACACAGGTGTGCGTGGGAGCAGGGATGAGTCAGGCTGTGCCTTTCAGATTAGTGTGCGTGACTGCGAGGCAGTGACACTTCGGTAGGAAGCCACAGAAAGCAAAGGAATAATCAACGCACAGCTCAGCCGTGAGGAGCCTGGCTGGGGAGCTGGGGAGGATGGGATGGGAGGGCACAGATGGCCGGGCGCGATGGTCCCCTGGAACCCCAGCACTTGAAGAAGCTGAGGCGGGAAGATGGCTGGAGGCAGGAGTTCGAGAGCTGCCTGGGCAACACAGTGAGCCCACCCCTCTACAAAAAGTCAGAAGAAAAGTAAAAGAGCAGGCGTGCTGGTGCACACTGTAGTCCCAGCTTCTCAGGAATCGCTTCGGCCAGGGAGGTCAGGGCTGCAGCGAGCCGGGATCGCGCCCCTGCACTCCAGCCTGCGAGACAGCGTGACTCCCTGCCTCAACACGAGCAGAGAAAGGAAAGCATCGGAGAGCTGCTTGCTTTTGAGTGAGGTGGCGATTTCCGGGGCGTTCCTTATTTAACTGTGCCATTTATATATGCTACGTCTATTATGTATATATTGCACAGCAGTAAAGAAAAAGATCTCAGATTATTTAAGTAAACATATAGGAACTGCCAGTATGTTCTTTTTTCTTTTGTTCTCATATACAGCATTTCTTCTTTGCAAAGTTTCAAGCTTAGAAAGTAGTTGACTTGGCCGGGCACGGGGGCTCACGCCTGTAATCCCGGCACTTTGGGAGGCAGAGGCAGGCAGATCACGAGGTCAGGAGTTCGAGACCAGTCTGACCAACATGGCGAAACCCGGTCTCTACTATAAATACAAAAATTAGCCAGGCGTGGTTGTGGGCACCTGTTATCCCAACTACTCAGGAGGCTGAGGCAGGAGAATCACTTGAACCCGGGAGGTGGAGGTTGTAGTGAGCCGAGATCGCACCACTGCACTCCAGCCTGGGCCACAGAGCGAGACTCCGTCTCAAAAAAAAAAAAGAAGCCGGGCATGGTAGCTCACACCTGTAATCCCAGCACTTTGGGAGGCTGAGGCAGGCAGATCACGAGGTCAGGGGTTCAAGACCAGCCTGACCAACATGGTGAAACCCTGTCTCTACTTCAAGATACAAAAATTAGGCCAGGCGCGGTGGCTCACATCTGCAATCCCAGCACTTTGAGAGGCTGAGGCGGGCAGATCACAAGGTCAGTAGTTCGAGACCAGCCTGACCAAAATGGTGAAACCCCTCTGTACTAAAAATACAAAACTTAGCTGGGCATGGTGGTGTATGTTTCTAATCTCAGCTACTTGGGAGGCTGAGGCAAGAGAATCGCTTGAACCCGGGAGGCAGAGACTGCGGTGAGCCGAGAGTGCACCATTGCACTGCAGCCTGGGGGACAGAGTGAGACTCAGGTCTCAAAAAAAAGGAGTTGACGGTCGAGAAGCGGTGGCTCATGCCTGTGATCCCAGCTCTTCGGGAGCCCGAGGTGGGTGGATCAGTTGAGGTCAGCAGTTTGAGATTAGCTTGGCCAACATGGCGAAACCCCCATCTACTAAAATGCAGACATTAGCGGGGCAGGTGGCAGGTGCCTGTAATCTCTGCTGCTCAGGAGGCTGAGGCGGGAGAATCGCTTGAACCCGGGAGGAGGAGCTTGCAGCCAGCCGAGATCAGGCCACTGTGCTCCAGCCTGGGCAACAGAGCGAGACTCCCTCTCAAAAAAAAAGAGGGGACTGTAATCCCAGCACTTTGGGAGTCGAGGCAGGCGGATCTCGAGATCAGGAGTTTGAGACCAGCCTGGCCAATGTGATGAAACCCCGTCTGTACTAAAAACACTCAAAAAATTAGCCAGGCTTGGTGGTGTGCACCTGTAGTCCCAGCTGCCCGGGAGGCTGAGGCAGGAGAATCACCTGAACCCGGGAGGCGGAGGTTGCAGTGAGCCGACATCTCGCCATTGCCCTCCAGCCTGGGAGACAGAGCGAGACTCCATCCAAAAAAAAAACAAAAAACAAAGAAATAAAGTAGCGGAGAGTCTCCTGCATTGGGAGGGTTAACTGCAGGGAAACAGAAGCGCCCTTCTTTGCCTCGTCTTTCCTGGTTGCTCCTCCCCGTCCCGTCCTCGCCACGCCTCGGAAAATCGAGGAAATCAAGGGCTTTCTGCTGACGGCCTGACAAAGGGTGCCAAATTTGTCAAGATCGGGAAAAATAAGGACAATGTGAAGTGGGAAGTTCGGTGCAGCAGACACGTTTACACCCTGCTCATCACTGATAAGGAGAAGCCGGGAGACTGCCCCAGGCCTGACCCCGGGTTTCGCAGAGAAGGAACTGAAATGAACCAGACGCACTGATTTGAACTGTATTAAAATACTAAAGATCCAAGAAAGAAAAGAACAAAGAAAGAAAGGAAAAAAGAATAGAGGTTGAAGGAACAGCCGTAAGCGCAGCACCGGATTCCAGCACTCTGAGGACTTTGGACGTCGCTTTATTTTTGTGTTTGCTGCATAATTTTGAAGTAGAAATGCAGACATCACGACACGTCGCTCCTGAATACTTTGTCCAGCTCTGTAAGAAGGTGGGTGTTTTCCTACATAACAATATCACAATCACATGTCACAAAAAGTAACAATTCCGGGCCGGGCGCAGCGGGTCACGCCTGGAATCCCAGCAGTTTTCAAGGCTGAGCTTGCAGGATCACTCGAGCCAGGAGTTCAAGAACAGCTTGGGCGACACAGTGAGACCCCTTCTCTAAAAAACACCGAAACCACAATGATTTTACAGTGTCGCGTCAGACCCATCCGTACTGACCTGTGCGCGTCCCCACAGAATGCCTTTGCGGTGGCTTTGTTTGATCGAGTTCCCAGTCCAGGCCCAGGTGTGAGTGTGTAACCCTCTTCAGCTACGGTGGCTTCCAGTTTACTCCCACGTTGTCAGTGAGCATCAGGGCCAGCTGTACCGTGACGAGGGCTTTAAGCCACCTGGGCCGGGGTAGATGAGGCGTACAGGGGCCCGGGAGGCGTGGCTTTGGTTTTGGTGACCAGGGACAGGCTGCATCCTGAAGTCACAGAGCGCCAGCCCCGTGCAGTTCCGGCGGAGCGTGAGCCTGGCAGGGGTGGGGTGGGAGCTCGTGGGCTTGAGCTTGGTGGGAGGTGCGGTGGGCATGGAAGGGTGGTCAGAAGCTACGACAGGTGTGTTGCCGGGCGCGGTGGCGTGTGCCTGTCGTCCCAGCTACTCGGGAGGCTGTGATGGAGGATGCTTGAGCCAGGAGTTCTGGTCTGCGGTGCGCTATGCCGATCGGGTGTCCGCACTAAGTTCGGCATCAATACGGTGACCTCCCGGGGGCAGGGGACCACCAGGTTGCCTAAGGAGGGGTGAACCGGCCCAGGTGGAAGACGGAGCAGGTCAAAACTCCTGTGCTGATCAGTAGTGGGATCGCGCCTGTGACTAGCCAGTGCACTGCAGCCTGGGCAACATAGCGAGACCCCATCTCTAAAAAAAAAGGCAGCTCCATCAGGGCGCTTAATGAGGGCATGCACAGGGGCCTGCCCAGGTCTGTGGCTGCGGGGCTGCGTCTCAGTGCCTTGCTGGTCCAGCTGCAGGCCCTGCTCTGAGCCTTTGGTGGCGTCAGATCCTCCATCCCCCGGACAGTGGGCCCTGCACAGCCTCCAGCGTCTCCAGGAGCCGAGGCCACTCAGCCCCCCGCAGGCCTGTCCCCCGCCTGGTGGCTGTGTGCCGGGAATGCTCCCCACTCAGGTCCAGGTCCGGGCGTCTGACCCTCAGCAGGGCCACAGCAGGGCTGAGCAGCTGCAGCCGGGGCACCCACACCCACCGCGGGGCACTGTGGGCACGCTGGCTCCCGCAGTAAGGGCAGATTCCACAGGCCCAGTCGTGGGAAGGCTGGATGCAGCCCGGTCCCTGGGCCCGTCCCATCAGGAGGACTGTGGCGTGAGCAGAGCACAGGGAAGCGGTCGGTGACGCCCACAGCTGTGAAGAGCAGGTGCACTAGGTGTGGCCACCCAGATGGCCTCACCCCGACCCAGTGAGGAGTCCCCTCCCACCTCAGAAGGCTGGAATCTGTCACTGCACCCTTCCCCAAGGCTCCACCACACCCCAAGTCCCTGCAGGGGCGGTGCCAAGGGAGGTGAGGGCCACTGCCAGGAGCCCCAGCTGTGCCAGGCTCAGGTGCCAGCTCCCCCCAGCCGCCCTTCTGCGTGAGGCGGGCTCTGCTGCACACTGTGTGCCCCCAGCAGTGAGTGCGTGAGGTCTCCCGGCTCAGAGCCCACAGTCGGGTCCCCTGCCCCTCCTCCAAGTCCTTGGGTTTTTGTTTTGTTTGAGACCCAGGTGCACTCTTGTCGCCCAGGCTGGAGTGCTGTGGCGCGATCTCAGCTCACCACAACCTCCGCCTCCCAGATTCAAGCGATTCTCCTGCCTCAGCTCCCGAGTAGCCGGGATTACAGGCACGTGCCCCAGCCCAGCTAATTCGTTTTAGTGGAGGCAGGGTTTCTCCATGCTTGTCAGGCTGGTCTCGAACTCCCGACCTCCGGTGATCCGCCCACCTCGGCCTCCCAAAGTGCTGGGAGTACAGGCGTGAGCCGCCGCCCCGCTGCCTGGTCTTGTCTGATTTGCAGGATAATGGAAATCCGTGGTTCTGCAGCTCACTCCACACTAACCCAGGCTGCGCGGTGCCTTCCACACCCTCCGCCCGTCCCCAGGCGGCCACGGTCCCAGTTCTGTCCCTTGCCTTCCCGTGTTGACGTTTCAGCCCGGGGACATGCCACGTGCATCCATCACAGGTGCGTCACAGTGTTGTGTTTCGTTTTAAATTGTTTTTAACTTTGTAAAGAGGATGTCACATCTGCAGCCATCTCCTGGGTTCACTGTTCCCACTCGGCACTGCGTCACGTGGGAAGCAGCCGGTGCTTGCAGGAGCCCTCGGCCACGCTTTTTTTTTTTTTTAATGGAGTCTCGCCCCGTCACCAGGCTGGAGTGCAGTGGCGCGATCTTGCCTCACTGCAACCTCCGCCTCCTGGGTTCAAGCGATTCTCCTGCCTCAGCCTCCTGAGTAGCTGGGACTACAGGCACCCGCCACCATGCCTGCTAGTTTTGTGTTTTTAGTAGAGACGGGGTTTCTCCATGTTGGTCAGGCTGGCTGGAACTCCTGACCTTGTGATCCGCCCACCTCGGCCTCCCAGAGTGCTGGGATTACAGGCGTGAGCCACCGCGGCCGGCCGAGGTGTCGTTTTTTGGATGATGTCTGGGGAGGACTGGTGAAGGAAGTGCTACATTTCTGCTGGAGGTTAGCAAAAAGGAAGAGGTGACTCCGCAGCCAGGTTCACAGGCCCCTGGTGGCCGACCCTGGTCCGGGGATCCCTGGTGTCAGCACTTGACTGGGGCCTCAGGGAAAGCCGTGAGAGGGTGTCCTCCAGCTGCAAAGAGCCATCAGTGCGAAGGCCCCGCGGCTGCCAGGCCAGAGGATGGAGAGAAGGGGCCGCCCGTCAGGGGCTGGGTTGGTGCGGGTCAGAGGTGAGGAGCTGGCATGCGGTGGTCGTGCCGATGGAGATGGGGGCAGGACTGCGGGAGGGAGGGGGATGAGATGGCATTTGGCTGGGTGCCGGGGAGGAGGGCGTGAGCTCAGGAGACTCACCTGGCGGTGGGCGCTTTGGGCCTTGGGCAGAGCTGCACCATTCACTGAGATGGGCGGGTTCTGCAGGGCGGGTTTGCCGCCTGCCCCCGGGAGCCAGGGCATGGCGGATGTTGGAGGATTCCGTGCTGGAGCGCAGAGGCGTGGGGAGCTGGGCCTGCCCGCCCCGACTCAGCCCTGCAGGGCTTTTCCTGCCGGTGGTGGCTCTGCCTGCCTTCCAGATGTGCTGTGAGGCTGGTGACCTGTCCGTCCCATCATGGGGCGGCTTGTGCCAGGCTGAGTCACGGGCAAGCTGCAAAGGCCTGGGGCGCTTAGGGCCTCCGCGGGGACCAGTCCGGCCGGCTGCAGCTCCTGGCCAGCCCGGCCTCACTCGGGAGCGGCGGTTCAGGGGCTGGAGCTCTCTGGGGCTGGGGCGAGGCTGGATCAAGGTTAGGTCTCTGGCCCACAGTGGCTGCGGTGGCTATCCCCCACTGTCTTCAGGCCACACTGGCCACAGCGCCCCCACCCCATCCCGCCCTATGCAGCACCCTGGCCTGGTGGGGAGGCCGGCGGGACTCCCACAGTGCAGGCAATGGTGCTCAGAAGAGGCTTTAGCAAAAGCTTCCTCGGCACCCTCGTGCTCGGTCCTCCCTTCCCTTCTTACTCCACCTCTCGTCCTTTTCTTTTCTTTCTTTCTTCTCGTTTTTTGTGGTGGTTTTTTTTTTTTTTTTTTTTGTATTTTTGGAGAGACAAGATTTCACCATGTTGCCCACGCTGATCTCAAACTCCTGACCTTGTGATCCTCCCGCCTCGGCCTCCCAAAGTGCTGGGATTACAGGCGTGAGCCACCGCGCCCGGACTCGTCCTTTTCTATTGAGGTGAGATTCACAAGGCATAAAGTCAGCCACTACGAAGTGCACAATTCAGTGGCCTTGCACAGCGCTGTGCAACCATCTCCTCTCCCCGGCTCGGAACATTTCATCACCCAGAGGAGATTGCACAGCCATTCGAGGCCACGCCCTAAGCTCCGCCCCCCGGGCCCTGACAACCCTTAATTTTAATTTTTGTTATTATTTTTTTAGACAGGGCCTCACTGTTTCCAAGGCTGGAGGGCAAAGGTGCAGGCCCGGCTGACTGCAGCCTCCAACTCCTGAGCTCAAGCGATCCTCCGGCCTCAGCCTCCCGAAGCGCAGGGATTGTAGGCCCCGCTCCCTGGCCCCGCGGATTTGCCTGTCCCGGGCATTTCACATTAAGTGGCATCGTACACCATGTGTCTTTTTGCATCTGGCTTCTTTCACAAGAATCACATTTTCAGGATGCACCCACATCTTATGTGAGTCAGAGGTCTTTTAAAAATCAACTTTAGGGCGGGTGCAGTGGCTCACACCTGTCATCCCAGCACTTTGGAAGGCCAAGGAGGGTGGATCACAAGGTCAAGAGTTGGAGACCTGACTGGCCAACATGGTGAAACCCCGTTTCTACTAAAAATACAAAAATTAGCCAGGCGTGGTGGCGGGCACCTGTAATCCCAGCTGCTCAGGAGGCCGAGGCAGGAGAATCACTTGAACCCAGGAGGCGGAAGCTGCAGAGAGCCGAGATCCAGCCTGGCAACAGAGTGAGACTCTGTCTCAAAAAAAACAAACAAAAAAATCAACTCTATGGGGGGTACAATCCACATACAATTAAAGGTGCACTTTCTAAGAGTTCAGTTCAGCGAGCTCTGACAGATGTACAAACCCGTTTATCCACTCCCGATCAACACAGCGTTCCCATCGCCCAAAAGTTCTCTCCTGCCGTCTCCCATTCACACCCCACCCCAGACCAGCAGTGATCTGATTTCAGCACTATTGATGAGTTTGTGTTTTCTAGAATCCCACACAAGTGGACTCTGCGGCCGGGTCTCTGCGTTTGCATCTTGGCTTGGACCTGTGTGCACCCATCCCTCTGGCTGTCTCCCATGGCTGAGTGGGGTCCATCCGAGCCTGAGTGGGGGGTCCATACTTTCCCATGGCTGAGGGGAGGGGTCATCCTTTCCTGTGGCTGAATGGGGAGCCATCGTTTCTGGCGGCTAAGCGGAGTCCCCTTTCCTGTGGCTCAGTGAGGGGCCCATCCTTTCCTGTGGCTGAGTGGGGTCCATCTTTAGGCACCTCCGGTGAGCACCCAGCATCTGCGCAGGATGCAAAATGGCTTTGTCTTCTCACAGGCTTCTCTGTTTCCAGCTTTGGGCTCTTTCTGTGTGAAGCTGCTAAGAACCTTTCCCAAATGTGATTTATATAACTACCTAGGAGTAGGGGCCCTAGTCCTGAGGTCAGCATCTGTCTAATGGCATGAAAGGAACCAAAAGATTTTCTGAGGCTCAAGGCACACAGGTGGGGCCTTGCACTCGGCCTGGGGCCAGGAGACCACCCAGGACTGAAGCTCCCCAGAGCCTCCCGGGATCCCCTCGGGCTGTCCCCACTCCAGCTGCTGGGAGCCTGCTCCAGGCCAAGCCCGAGGCCCACCCTGCCTGGCCGCTCCCTCGGGGCCCCCCGCACCCTCGGCAGGGCAGGGTGGGCTGTGGAGCTTCCCTTCTTCCACATCCTTCTCCAACAAGCCTGCCCTCCTTTGGTTTAAACAAAGAGGCTGAAGGCCCTGGGATCCCGCCTGGAGGCTCCCAGATCTTCCGAAAGCACCCTGGTGGAGGACAAAGATTTTTCAGAAGGAGGTCAGAACTCTGACCCGAGCAGCTCTCTCGGCTGGCTGGGCAATGGAAGCCACTTGGGACAGGAAGGCGTGGGCGGCTCCGCCTCCACCAGCTTACACGTGGTTGCGGTTTCGTCTTGTTTTGGTTTTGTTTTTGGTAGGATCGCCCTTTGTCACTCAGCTCACTGCACCCTTGGCCTCAGGTGATCCTCCCACCTCAGCCTCCTGAGCAGGTGGGACTACAAGCACATGCCATCCAGCTGTTTTCTTTTTTGTGGAGATGGGGTCTCACTGTGTTGCCCAGGCTGGTCGGGAACTCCCAAACTCAATGAGTCCGCCTGCCTCAGCCTCTTGCAGTGCTGGGCTGACAGGCATGAGCTAACACCTTCTTTCACTTCATCCTCCGCGAGGCCTTCTTGTCTGTCCCCGTTTCCTGGTGGGATGACAGAGGCAGAGTGTCTAGCTCAGGCTCCCCGAGGCACCTGGCGGGGACTCCTAGGTTCAAGCTCTCAGCTCTGCCCCTGGATTCGACCCACCCAGTGGGGGAGGATCGGGGGCAGCTCCAGGCTTTTGGCTGGTGTCTGTGGCCACTGTTTAGGAAAATGATCCGGAACCTGTAAACAGTGATGCGGCGCGCACTTGACTATCACGCGGGAGCTCATTTACTCGGTCCACCCACGGAGTCCTTAATGATCTGGGACAGGCTGCGTGGTGGCTTACCCGTGTGATCCAGCATGTGGAGGCTGAGGTGGGCGGATTGCTGGAGCCCAGGAGTTCAAGAACAGCCTGGGCAAAGACCCCATCTCTACTAAAACTTAAAAATTAGCCAGGCGTGGTGGTAAACACCTGTAGCCCCAGCTAGTGAGGCGGCTGAGTGGGAGGATCACTTGAGCCTGCGGGGTCAAGGCTGCAGTGAGCTGTGACTGTGCCGCTGCACTCCAGCCTTTGTGACAAAGGGAGACCCTGTCTCACTGTGAAAAAAAAAATCTAGGACAAGAGCCAGCAAACGGCCGGGCATGGTGGCTCACGCCTGTGATCCCAACACTCGGGGAGGCCGAGGTGGGTGGATCACCGGAGGCCCGGAGTTCCAGACCAGTCTGGCCGATATGGTGAAACCCCACCTCTACTGAAAATACAAAAATTAGCCGGGCGTGGTGGAGGGCGCCTGTGATCCCCGCTGTACGGGAGGCTGGGGCAGGAGCATCTCTTGAACCCGGGAGGCGGAAGTACAGTGAGCTGAGGTCCTGCTCCTGCCCTCCAGCCTGGGCAGCAGAGTGAGACACACAAAAAGCAAAGTCACACAAAAAAGAGCAGAGTCACACAAAAAGCAAAAAACCAGCACAACAAGAAAGGGAAATTCACGCCGAGCTGGCTGTGCGGGAGACCAGAGCTTTGCTGTACCCAGATCAGTCTCCCGACCCCTTGGGGAGTCTTTTGTTTTGTTTTTTGACGGAGTCTCACCCAGGCTGGAGTGCAGCAGTGCAATCTCGGCTCACTGCAACCTCCGCCCCCTGGGTTCAAGCGACGCTCCTGCCTCAGCCCCCTGAGTAGCTGGGACCAGAGGCACGCCCACCACGCCCAGCTAATTTTTGTGTTTTTAGTGGAGCCGGGGTTTCACCTTGCTGGCCAGGATGGTCTCGTGATTCGCCTGGGCCTCCCAAAGTGCTGCGATTACAGCATGAGCCCCCCGCCCAGCCGGGGACAGAGTTTTTAAGGATAACTTGGTGGGTGGGGCAAGCCAGTGAGCCAGGAGTGCTGACTGGTCGGAGATGAAGTCACAGTGAGTCCGCCGGGCGCGGTGCTCACGCCTGCAATGCCCGCACTTTGGGAGGCCGAGGTGGGCAGATCACGAGGTCAACAGTTCGAGAGCAGCCTGACCAACATGGTGAAACCCCGTCTCTACTAAAAGCACAAAAATCAGCCGGGCGTGGTGGCACGTGCCTGTGGTCCCAGCTACTCGGGAGGCTGAGGCAGGAGAATCGCTGGTATTAAAACAAGCGCTCTGAATGAAGAGACGCCCAAACAGGCTTTGTGTGAGCAACACGGCTGCTCATTCCCCCGGGTGTGGGCAGGCTCAGTCGGAAGAGGGAGTCAGTGAAGGGCGGTGGGATTAGAGTTGGCTTTGTAGTTTGTGGGGCAGGCGGTGGAACGTTACAGAAGGTACAGTTTAGGGCGGTTTTTTACAAGCTGGGAGGGGGCTGTAGGGTGTGGGGTCAAGAGGCTGGCCAAGGTCGGTTACAGAGTCCAGGGAGCTCAGGTGAGTTAGGTGCCGCAGGGGTTGATGGTTTCTTCCAGGAACTCATCTGGGGTGTACGTGCAGGTCACAGAGGTTACCATGCCGTTCAAGCTGTGGTCAGTTGGCCTAAAAGACCTCGCCCCTGGGAGACGGAGGTTGTGGTGAGCTGAGATGGTGCCACTGCACGCCAGCCTGGGCGACAAAGCAAGTCTCCGTCTCAAAAAAAAGAAAAAATCCTGGAGAGTTGAAGCTGTTTTCTTGAGCTGAGTCAGTTCCTGGGTGGGGGCCACAAGATGAGACGAGCCAGTTTATTGATCCGGATGATGCCAGCTGACCCATCAAGTGCAGGGTCTGCAAGATACCTCAAGCACTGATGTTACGAGGCGTTTCGGGCGGGTCAGGACCTTGTAGCCTCCAGCCGCATGACTCCTAAACCACACTTTCTAATCCTGTGGCTAATGCTAGTCTAGGCCCTAGGCAAGAAGGAGGTCTGCTTTGGGAGAGGGCTGTTACTGTAAACTACAAGCTAAGATTCTCCCAAAGTTAGTTCAGCCTACACCAAGGAATGAACAAAGACAGCTTGCAGGTTAGAAGCAAGATGGAGTCGGTTAAGTTAGATTTGTCACTGTCTCAGTCACAGTTTTACAGAGGTGATTTCAGCAGCACTAAAGAAGGCACAGACAACCAATGAGCCCACGTCTTGGCCACACTTCGGTAAAACTATGTTCACAAAAGCAGGCAGCTAACATCCAGAATACATAACCAGCTCCTACAACTCAGCAGCAAAAAAAAATCAAGCCACCAGATTCCAAAATGGGCAAAGCACTTGAATAGACATTTCTCCAAAGGAGCTACACAAATGGCCAGTAAGCACATGCAAACGTCTACAAAGAGCCAAAGTCTATATAGTATTTGAAGTGATTTATTGTGAGCCAAGTATAAGTGACCACAGTTTGTGACACAGCCTTCAGGAGACCCTGAGAACATGTGCCCGAGGTGGTAGGGGCCAGCTTAGTTTTATACATTTTAGGCAGGCACGAGACATCAACCAAATACATTTCTTTTCTTTTCTTTTTTATAGAGACGGGTCTCACTGTGTTGCCCAGGCTGCAGTGCAGTGGCTATTCACAGGCGCAATCCCACTACTGATCACCACGGGAGTTTTGACCTGCTCCGTTTCTGACCTGGGCCGGTTCACCCCTCCTTAGGCAACCTGGTGGTCCCCTGCTCCCGGGCGGTCACCATGTTGATGCCGAACTTAGTGCGGACACCCGATCGGCATAGTGCACCACAGACCAGAACTCCTGGGTTCAGGCATCCTCCAGCCACAGCCTCCCGAGTAGCTGGGACGACAGGCACGTGCCACCGCACCCAGCCAACCAAATACATTTAAGAAATACATTTGTTTGGGCCAGAAAGGCAGGACAACTCAAAGGGATGGGGGCAGGGCTTCCAGGCTATACATTTTCTGGTTGACAATTGGTTGAGTTTGTCTAAAACTCTGGGATCCACAGGAAGGAAATGTTCAGGTTAAGATAAAAGAATGTGGCCCGGCACGGTGGCTCACACCTGTCATCCCACCACTTTGGGAGGCTGAAGCAGGTGGATCATGAGGTCAAGAGATCGAGACCGTCCTGACCAACATGGTGAAACCCTGTCTCAACTAAAAATACGAAAATTAGCTGGGCATGGTGGTGGGCACCTGTAGTCCCAGCTGCTCAGGAGGCTGAGGCAGAAAAACCGCTCGAACCTGAGAGGTGGAGGCTGCAGTGAGCTGAGATTGTGCCACTGCACTCCAGCCTGGGCAACAGAGTGAGATTCTGCCTCAAAAAAAAAAAAAAAGAAAAAAAAGATAAAAGATTGTGAAGACCAAAGTTCCTTTGAACTCTTAGTTAATTTCTTTAGGATTGGGCAGGCCTGGAAGAAAAATATCTATGTTAGTAAAGATTTTTTTTTTTTTTTTTAAGATGGGGTTTCGCCATGATGGCCAGGCTGGTCTTGAGCTCCTGATCTCAGGTGATCCACCCACCTCGGCCTCCCAAAGTGCTAGGATTACACGCGTGAGCCATTGTGCCTGCGGAGATTCTTTACAGATGCAAATTTCCCCCGCGCAAAGGAGAGCTTTGCAGAGTCTTCACAATATTGCAAACCAGCATGGGGGTCCATGGCTGTAATCTCAGCATTTTCGGAGGCCGAGGTGGGCGGATCACCTGAGGTTGAGAGTCTGAAACCAGCCTGACCAACATGGAGAAACCCCATCTCTACTAAAAATACAAAAGTTAGCTGGGCGTGGTGGTGGACGCCCGTAATCCCGGCTACTCCAGAGGCTGAGACAGAAGAACTGCCTGAACCCGGGAGGTGGAGTTTGCAGGGAGCCGAGATCTCACCACTGCACTCCAGTCTGGGTGACAAAAGCAAAAACCTGTCTCAAAAAAGAAATGAAAAAACAGGACAGGGGCCATGGAAGTCGGAATCCGCTAAGGAGTGTGTAACAACTCACCTGCCAAATCACATTAAAACAAAAGAGCTATCACTGCACACCCGTGGGTCCTATTGAAAAAAAACTAAAGTAAAACAACGTGTTGACGAGGCTGTGGAGGAACGGAGCCGCAAGGTGGGGCTGGGGTCATGCTGCTGGAACGGAAAACGCTGCAGCTGCTGCGGGAAGCGGCGTGGAGGTCCAGTTCGTATTCAGAAGCAGCGACGGTGGGGACTGTTACCTGGACACCCACACTCACAGCAGCATCACTCACGGTGGAAATAACCACGCGGCCGCCTGCAGGCAAGTGGACCAAGACACTGTGGCCCAGCTGGACGAGGCCCACGCCAGGAATCCCAGCACTGCTTGAGCCCAGGAGTTGGAGACCAGCCTGGGTCACACGGCGAGAACCTGTTTCTACAAAAAATGAAAAAACGAGCCGGTGCAGCGCTGCGTGCCTGTGATCCCAGCTACTTGGGAGGCTGAGGTGGGAGGTTCACCGGAGCCCGGGAGACGGAGGCTGCAGTGAGCTGTGCTCCGGCCACTGCACTCTAGCCCGGGCTACAGAGTGACATATGCCTCAAAGAAAAAAAAGGAAAAGAGGAGAAAGAGAGTGTTCTATCCACACAAGGGATAACAGCATTCAGCTTGGATGGAAGGACATTCTGACACAGGGGACCGCAAGGGCCGCAGCTCAGCCCGGGGGGCTGCAGAAAAATGAACTCGCAAAAGGCAGACTAGGAGAAAAGGCATGCGTGTCCCCGTCAGGAGCACACCAGGGAGAGTCACAGAGCGCAGGCCCACAGCCCGGGGAGGTCACAGGCAGGCAGGTGCGGGAGGCGGGGAGAAGCGACCGGGGGCGACTGTATCTGGGAAGAGAGATGAGCTCTAGAGAGTTCTCTCCGAAAGGGTCTCATCAGGTCTTCCAGGGAGGGGAGGAATAAACATTGTGCCCCTTGGCGGGGCTGGATCTTAGGCAGATAGAGAAGCTCTGACTTTGGGAGGAGTGGGGGAGGCTGGAGACGCCGTGAGGGCTTTTCCTCAGTGCAGCCTGCCGCGGCGCCCTATTTTGGGGTATCCGCTGCTGAGCCCAACGCTATAACATGGATGCATCTGGAAGGCACAGAAGCACAAATACTTTAGGATTCCACTGCTGTGAGGTTTCCAGAGAGTCAAACCTGCGGAGACAGAAAGTAGAAGGTGGGCGGGCTCCGCGGCTCCGGCCTGCAATCCCCGCACTTCGGGAGGCTGGGGTGCGGGTCACCCGAGCTCAGGAGTTTGACACCAGCCTGGCCAACATGGGAAACCCGTCTCTACCAAAAATACAAAAATTAGCCGGGCGCGGTGGCAATGCCTGCAGTCCCAGCTACTCTGGAGGCTGAGACAGGAGAATCGCTTGAACCCGGGAGGCGGAGGCTGCAGTGAGCCGAGACTGAGCCACCGCACTCCAGCCTGGCGCCTGGCGACAGAGCGAGACTGTCTCAAAAATAAAATAAAGGAAAAATAAACAAACAAGAAAGTCGAAGTGTGGGAGCCAGGGGCTGAAGGCCCGGATGAGGAATGAGCCTTTACTGGGGACAGTTTCACTCTTGGAAGTTGAACAAGTTGTGAAACAGGACGGTGGTGACAGTCATACACCCATGCTGGGTTTTCTTTTTCTCTTTTCTAGAGTCGGGGTTTCACCATGTTGCCCAGGCCGGTCTCCACCTGCTGGACTCAAGGAATTCTCCTGCCTCGGCCTCCCGAAGTGCCAGGATTGCAGGAGGGAGCCACCACAGCCTGACCAACGTGGGGAAGCCGTCTCCACTGAAAGTACCCAAATTAGCGGGGCGTGGGCGCCTGCGGTCCCAGCTACGCGGGAGGCCGAGACAGGAGACTCGCTTGAACCCGGGAGGCGGAGGTTGCGGTGAGCCGAGATCGCACCACGGCACTCCAGCCTGGGCACAGAGCGAGACTCCGCCTAAAAAAAAAAAAAAGGTTAAGATGATTACTACTTCAAACACAGATCTGACCAGAATTGTTTCAAAAAAAAAGAAAAGGTGATTACTACTATTAGGTCATATGTATTCCGCCATAACTCAAAATCGCGAAGTAGGAGCCTTGGGCCAGTTTTCCCTGACGCAGGGCTGAGAAGCCACATTTGACTTTCTGCTGACACTTGTATTTTCGGCTTCAGGCTATGCTCTGGCTTCAAGGGACCCTCCGGCCTCAGCCTCCGGAGCTGCTGGGATTACAGGCCTGAGTCACCGTGCCCAGCTCAGTCTGTTGACTACTGATAGTTCTTTTTCATGACGCCGATAAACACGATTGCTAGTTTTATGGCAAACAGAGGAAAAATGATTTCTCTCAGGTCGAAAAGATAATCGAAGGCTAAAGTTATACCCTGGAGGACAATAAGCAGTTTTGTATCTGACCTCCCAATCTTCTGACATTCTTTTTTTCGGATCTCTATAAATAGCTGCTGCCTTAAATTCCCCCTGGGAACTATCTTTAGGTCCTGCGGTTCCCTGCTGATGAGTTCAGTATACCTCCGGCCTCCGTTCTTTGGAAATGTGTGTGAGCCTTAGGTTTCACCTTTGGAAAATTATGCCACCCAGGTGCAGTGGCTTATACCTGTAATCCCAGCACCTTCGGAGGCCGACGCAAGAGGGTCGCTTGAGCCGAGGAGCTTGAGACCAGCCTGTTCTGGAAGTCACATAGTGAGACTTCCTATTAGAATAAAAGAAAGAAGAGAAAGAAAATTATATCACTGCAGTCAAGGTGGTTAAAAACATGGGCCTCAGGCCTATAATCCCAGCACTTTGGGAGGCCAAGGCAGGCGGATCACCTGAGCTCAGGGGTTCGAGACCAACCTGGCCAACATGGTGAAACCCCCCCCCCATCTCTACTAAAGATACAAAAACCAGCCCCGCATGGTGGCGGGCACCTGTAGTCCCAGCTACTCAGGAGGCTGGGGCAGGGGAACTGCTTGAACCCTGGAGGCTGGAGGTTTCGATGAGCCGAGATCGCGCCCCTGCACTCCAGCAGCTCGCCAGCACCCAGAAGGGACAGGATTCAGCTCTCAGAGCCTGGAGTTCTTAGCTCGAGGCTTTATCACAGCCATGGGGGACTTTGCAATGACACTTGTTTGCCACTGCTTTTGTGGAAGGTGAGCGGTACCGAGACCCTGTCTGGGCGGGCCTGTCTGGGCGGGCCCTATCTGGGCGGATCCTGTCTGGGCGGGTCCTGTCTGGGC
>PVKP010035728.1:0-23021 GCA_004027715.1 Plecturocebus donacophilus | reverse complement strand
GAAAGAAAGAGAAAGAAAGGAGGGAGGGAGGGAAGGAAGGAAGAGAGGTTGGGAGGAAGGGAGAAAAAGAAAAAGGAATATCACTAGAACACTTACTATGATGAAGCAAAGGGGGACTCATATTTATTAAGCCAATAATGTGTGACAGGTAACAGGCACTAGGACAACGATTATTAAAAAGTCAAGAAACAACAGATACTGGTGAGGTTGACAATAAACAGGAATGCTTTTACACTGTTGTTGGGAATGTAAATTAATTCAACCATTGTGAAAGATGATGTGGTGATTCCTCAAAGATCTGGAACCAGAAATACTATTTGATCCAGCAATACCATTATTTGGTATATACCCAAAGGAATATAAATTGTTCTGTTACAAAAATACATGCACACATATGTTCACTGTAGCACTTTTCACAATAACAAAGACATGGAATCAACCTAAATGCCCATCAATGATACAATGGATAAAGAAAATGTGGTACATGTACTCCATGAAATACTATGCAGCCATAAAAAGGAACAAGATCATGTTCTTTGCAGAGACATGGATGGAATTGGAAACCATTATACTCAGCAAACTAATGCAGAAACAGAAAACCAAACACCACATGTTCTCACTTATAATTGGGAGCTGAACAATGAGAGCACATGGACACAAGGGGGGAACAATACACACTGGGGCCTGTCAGGGTGTGGGACTGAAGGAGAGAGAACATTAGGAAAAATAGCCAAGGCATTCTGGGTTTAATACTTAGGTGATGAGTTGATAGGTGCAGCAAACCACCATGGCACATGTTTACCTATGTGATAAACGTGCACATCCTGCACACATGTACCCCAAAACTTAAAATTAGTAAAAAGAAAAGAAAAACTATAGCATTTTAAAATCTTTATAATAACTTGATAATATCTCCACTTTTATAGACAAGCAAACTGAGATTCAAAGAAATTTTTAAAACATTCCCAAGTCACTCAGTCACCTACTGCTTTTAGTTGCAAAGAGAGCCACAAAGAAGTGATATTTAGTCTTTGATCTATAGGAATTTAAATTGTAAGTGGGAGTCAAAGCACATGGCTGGAGCAAGCTTAATCTCCTGGTAAAAGAATGCTAATTTCAGAATGGTTAAATCAATAAGAAAATATATTGGCTCATGTAACTGGAAGACCAGAGGTAAAGGTTTGATTAGTTAAGGCTTAATACAGTTTCTCTATCACTGTTTCTTTGTGCTTCTATTAGCTCTGTCCCTTAGTCTCACATCCATGTTGGTAGTAATGTCATTGCTACAGTTCCAGGTCTCACTTCTGCTCACAACTATATCCAGAAGAAAGGGGACCATTACTTTCATTTGTCCTCTCTTAAGGAGATAACTCTTTATGGAATCCCCCAGAAAGCTTTTCTTTTGTGTGTAGGTCAAAACTGGTTTGTATGTCCATTCTTGAAGTAATCTCTGTGGCCAGGGGAATACCATGCGATGATTAGCTGGATTGCTGAATTCAATGAGATTTTACTTAGACACTCCAAACTCATCCCAGGAAGGTGAGATGAGCTTTCCCTGAAAGACACGGGCTCTGATGGCAAGAAGAAAGATATCTGAATGAAACACAAGGTGTTTGACTTCTGATCTCAATTACAATGAATTGACAGAGACTAGATTTACATTCCTGACTCAAACAACTACCAAAAAATAAATTTAAAACAGGCCCTGAATACACTGAAACATTGGACATCAGACAAGGAAAGCCATAATCCAGACAAGGTGAAAAACAAAGTAGGTGAACCTTATAATTTTTCCAACTTTGCTCCAGAAGAAAATTTCTGGGCTGCATTGTGGAGGATGAGAAAGACAAAGGAAGAGCTTGGTAGTACCTCCGAGTCCAGGACAAGAAAATGGGGAAAATGTGGAAGTAACTTTAGAACTGGGTAACAGGCAGAGGTTGAAATAGTTTGAAGGGATGAGAAGACAGGAAAATGTGGAAAAATTTGGAACTCCTTAGAGACTTGTTGAATGGCCTCAACCAAAATGCTGATAATGATATGGACAGTGAAATCCAGGCTGAAGTGGTCTCAGACGGAGACTAGAAACTTGTTGGAAACTGGAACAGAGGTGACAGTACTATGACAGAGAAATATGTGCATAGAAAGGGCACTTAGTTACAACACCAAATGATGATAAAGATGGGAAAAAACTGGGTAAGTGAGATATTGCCTGTGGAAATACGAGATAGTACAGACATGCTCAAAAAATAATGTGTCAGTATCTAACAAAGCTAAATATGCTGGTGCCATACAATCTAGTAATTGCATTTTGGGGCATTTATCCTAGAGAGGTGAAATTTTACTTCCACACAAAACCTGTACACAAATGTTCATAGCAGCTTTATTTAATAAATAAATATAATAATAGCAAAACACTGAAATCAACACAAATGTCCTTCAATAGGTAATGATTAAACTTACACACTATGGGATATTACTCAGCAATAAAAAGGAGCAAACTAGTGATACACAAAACAATTTGGATAAATCTCCAAGGAATTATGCTGAGTGGGGGGGAAAATGCCAAGCCCAAAAGGTTACACACTGCTTACTTTCATTTACATAACGTTGCTTTGAAATTATGAAGTTTCAGAACTTAAGGACAGAGTTGTAGCTGCCAAGAGTTAAAGATGCAGGGATGGGGAGTGGGGAGAGTAGCAGTAGAGAAAAAGGCAGCCATAGAGTTTCTAGTTGTGATGTAACTAGTCAGTATTTCCACTGCGGTGGTAAATGCAAAGAACCACACATGTGATAAGACTGTATAGAACTACACACACACACACACACACACACACAAATTGCTTATAAGAATAAGTGTACCTACAAATGAGTACTCTGAATAAGATTGTTGGATTGTATCAATATCAATATCCTGGTTGTGATATTACAGTCTTGCAAAATGTATACTTTCATTAAAACCGAGGAAATGTTTGTGGAATTTGCCTATATTTTCTTAAAACTGCATGTGAATTCATCACTATCTCTGTAAAATGTCAATTAAAAATGGAAGAAAATTTTAAACCTACCATACAATCTGGCCATTCTATACTTTAACATTTACCCAAGAAAAAAATGAATGTTTGCCATACAAAGTCTCGCATATAAATATTCATATCAGTTTTATTTGTAATAGTCAAAATCTGTTAAGTGAAATGTCCATCAACAGGTGAATGAATAAACAAATTGTGTTATAGTCATACAATAGAATGCTACTCAGAAAGTAAAAGGAATGAACTATGAATACACACACAACATGGATGAATCTCAAAATAATTATGCTAAGTGAAAGAAGCCAAGCAAACAAACAAAATGAGCACATGCCATTTGTTTCTATTTCAATAAAATTCTAGAAAATGCAAATTCTATTGATATTGACAGAGAGCAGATAGTTGTTACCTAGGGATGGAAGAAAGGTTAAGGGAAAGAAGAGAGGAATTACAAAAGATCACCAGGAAGTTTTGAGGGGTGATGAACATGTTTGTTATCTTGACTATGACAAGGGTTCACAACTACATATATATGTCAAACTTATCAAATTATAAGCATATGTAACATGAAGTATTCCATTATTACTCAATAAAGCTGTTGAAAATGTTTTCAGAAAAATGTAATAACTGAGGATCAAAGAGATTAAGTTTCTCCTTAGAATCCCTTTTTAGATTCAGAATTGCAAACCGTCTATCATATTCCAAAACCATGTTATTTCCATTACACCTTGCAAGATGTATATTTTGCTCATGCCATAATAATGCTGTGTAGAATACTGTCCCCAAACTAAACATTTATTCTTGCTAGTTCATCCACAATTCAGCCTGAGGTCTACTGATTTAGGCTGGGTTCAGTTGGATTTGGTTTCTAGGTGGAGGTTATGCTCAGGTATGTGCCATAGAACTGTCAATATCCTGAGACCAGTATACTACCTACAGCACATTAGTCTTTTGATGATTTCGAAGTACAAATGAGGAAACTCCACTCACAATTGCCCCATTTATGGAACTCATTCCCTTCCTATCTGCTTTCAGTCCACTTCTGTCTCCACAGGCTTTCCCTTTGCCTCCTAGCTTCTGCTTCCTGGTGGCCTCTCACTGCCTTCACTCAGTGAGACTTCACAGTCCTCATATCCCTTTATGGGTGTCTTCAGTCCAACCTCCTCAAAGGAGAAGAGCAAAAGCTGTCTGGGGACACTGTGGTCACTGCAAGCCATAGAACTCCCTTGCCAGTCAGGGAAATAGCTTCCTTTGTGGGGCTGACACTGCTCCTTGGTCTAAACAGCTGTGGTCTTCATGTGGATAGGAAGTATCAAGATTTATACATAAAGTGACTTCCCTCAGAAGGGGCTGTAGGTAAGGCAAGCACCCAGGACCCTGCACAGAACCCAGCCTTTGTCTGAGTGAGAAAAATGTGAGGGTGAGTTATGGGAGCAGGGATGGGAATAGAAGCTCAGAGCCTAAGTTTACAGATGAGGGAAACCCCGGGGTTATTAGGTGGTTGGTGGGGGTAGGGGTGGCCAGGCAAATGTTTCCAGTGCTTATTAGAGTACCCTGGTGAATACTTTGACAGACATTTTGTCTTGCCCTGACTCACCCAAGCTGAAACAGGTCTAGGGAAGCCAGCCACGTGAGAACTTGGAACAACCTACACCAACTGTACAGGTCACAGAGCAGGCAAAACAAGGATGAGCTAATGAGGGACTTGTCAGAGACTCTGAGCTCTCATATAGCCTAAAGCAGCCTGACAGACCTCCCTCCACCGTAAGAGGGAAGCACTGGGGAGCTCTGTGATGGGAGCTTTTGTCCTTCTACCTGAAAAGTCTCTAGCCACAGGAGTAGGTCTGCTTTTCGGATTGTGCAGAGGTACGAGTTATAGTCAGTAAGCAAACCTGAGTGATGCTGAGTTTAAAAAAAGCCCAGACAAATCACCCTGGCTTCAGAGAGCACGTGCTTTCATCAATCCGAAAATAAAATGCAATTTTAATAATTAGCATTAATTAGAACTTTGCGCTTTAGAAAATGCTTTTAAATACCTAATTATAGATCATCTTTGAGCACTTTCTATGACCAGATACTGAGCTAAATATGTTACATATATAATCTTATTTAATCTTTGCAATAAACCTTTAAGATTGGTTATATTACTAAGTTCTTTTTTTTACAGATAAAGAAATTAAAGGTTTGAAAGCTCACGTGATATGCCCATGATCACAGCGTTAGAGGCAAGACCCCAACTCAAGGTTGTCTGACTCCAAAACTCAACCCTGGCCACGACATTCTGCCTCATCTTTCTCAATACTCATAAAAATCCACAAGGGTGACATTTATTAACTCCATTTTAAAGAGGAGCAATTTCAGCAAAGTTAAGAGACTCCAGGCCATGCCACTTAGTAGAAAATGGACCAGGACAAGAATCCAGATCTTTGGACACCGAGGAGATGCTCTGGAGTACAGTAGAAAGATTGCGTCTTTGAAATCAGATAGACTTGCTTTCAAATGCCGATTGCTGAGGGTATTTACTCTGTGACTTAGGCAGATTCCTCAACGTCTCTGACCTGTGAAATGCGTTTTTATACATACGCTAAAGGGGAATTGTAAGGATTCAATAAGAAAATTTACATATCATAAATGTTACCTTCCTCCTTCTTCTTCGAAGTCTCCAATCTTTCTACCAAACTAGGTTAAATGGCACAATCCTAGCTCGAATCCACAAATAACTACATAGAGAAAGGAAACACTCAGCCAGGTGTAGTGGCTCACTTCTATAATCCCAGCATTTTGGGAGGCTGAGGTGGGCAGATCACCTGAGAGCAGGAGTTCAAGACCAGCCTGACCAACATGGGGAAACCCTGTCTCTACTAAAAATACAAAATTAGCTAGGTGTAGTGGTGCATACCGTAATCTCAGCTACCCAAGAAGCTGAGGCAGGATAATCAAGCGATTCTCCAGGAGGCTTGATTCTCGTGCCTTAGCCTCCTGGGTAGCTGAGATTACAGGTATGTGCCACCATGAAGACGGAGTTTGCAGTAAGCAGAGATCACGCCATTGCACTCCAGCCTGGGCAACAAGAGAGAAACTCTGTCTCAAAAAAATAAAAGAAAAGAAAAAGAAAAAGAGACAGAGAAAAAGAAACTCAACTTACCAATGGATGGTGTTTCAAAGATTCCTTTCACTATATTTGGAACTCTACATGAGTTTTCCAATATAAGCAATTCCATAGTGTGTGTTGGAGGCTGAAGTCTGTCCCACAAAAAATTATGTTGAAGTTCCAAGCCCTGGTACAGGTGAATGGTAGCTTATTTGGAAATAGAGTCTCTGAAGATGTAATCAACTTAAAGTCATAGGCGAATAGAGTAGATTCTAACCCAGCGACTGGTGCTCTTATAAGTTGAGGGAAATCTGGACACACACACAGAGAAGAGAATATTATGTGATGACAGAGTCAATTGGAGTAATTCTTCTACAAGCCAAGGAAGGTCAAAGACTAACAGCAGCTGCTAGAAGCAAGAAGACAGGCTTAGAACAGATTATCCCTCAGAAACTACAGAAGAAGCCAACTCTGTCGACAATGATCTTGGTCTTCTAGTCTCCAGAACTGTCAGAGAATCCATTTCTGTTGTTTTAAGCCATCCTGGGTGTTGTACTTTGTTACAGATATTTTAGGAAACTAACACAGTGTGTTAAGTAAAGTGTCAGCTTTTGCTTCCTAAAAAATAAAGCCAGCCAGAAAGCTCAGTGGCTTAAAATAAAGCCATTTATGTGTTTCATGATTGTATGGGTCAGCAGTTTGGGCTGGGCTCAGCTGAGCAGTTCTTCTTATCTTGGCTGGGCTCACTCACACATCTTCAGTCAGCTGCTAGGTCAGCCAGGGAATAGCGGGTCTCTGGTGGCCACAGCTGGGATGGCCAGTCTCTGTAAACTGGGTCTCTTGTCCTCCAGCAGGCTTGCCTGGCCTCATGCTGAGACAGCAGGTGGGATTCCGGAGGCACACAGAGGAGCAGAAACACACAAAACATTTCTAGACCTAGATTTGGCATTGGCCTGTGACTTTTACCGCATTTTATTGGCCAAACGAGTCACAAGGCCAGTCCAGAGTCCAGCGATGGGGAAGTAAAATCTGCACCTTTTGGGCATGCTTTAGAAATTTATTTGATTTCTAAAATGAACCTTTGATACATAAAAGTTACAATATTAAAATCCTATTTCTCCCTTATGCTTTTTAAAATTTTTACTTCTTCACTATTATTTTAGGTTCAGGGGTACATGTGCAGGTTTGTCATATAGGGAAAGTGCAGGTTACAGGGGTTTGGTGTACGTATTATTTTGACACTCAGGTAATGAGCATCCTGATAGGTAGTTTTTCAGTCCTCATCCCCCCACAACCTCCACCCTCAAGTGGGTCCCAATGCTTGTTGTTCCCTTCTTTGTGTTCATATGCACTCAGTGTTTAACTCCCACTGATATGTAACAATGCATGGTATCTGGTTTACTGTTCCTGCGTTAGTTCACTTAGAAATGGCCTTCAGCCCCATCCATGTTGCTGCAAAGGATGTGATCTCATTTTTTAAGGCTGCATAGTATTCCATGGTTAAACTTCGCCTCTTGGTGGGAAGATCTTCAAAGTCATGTTTAAAAAGGGCTTGGGTACAGGAGGGGTATGTGGTGCCTATGGTGACTACTTTTACCAACAATCCACCTGAAGGATATAGAAAGCCACTGTCTCTGCTCAAAAGGGATTTCTAGTGAGTTCTGTTCAGCCCCTCTATCCCTCCACAAATTACAGGGAAAGGACTTTTCCTTGGCTCCCATCACAGTTCTGCTGGTATCTAGGGCTCTATACTTCTCTTGAGCTTATAAGTGTCCTGGGTTATTTAGGGAGGGAGTTGTCCCCATGAGTGTGTCAGATTTAGATGAAGCAAAGTCTTGGAGCACATGCTCCCCTTTCCATTTTCTTGCCCCTGCACAAGATGAGATGCTGGTGCTATAGAAAGAAAGTCTCCTTCAGACTTTGGCCACGTCCTTTCCTCCTGGCCGCATGGACCTCTTCAATCTTTCTACTAAATGTTTCATTTTACCCAGATGCCCTTCATTACTGAGGAATGCAGATAATGAGAAATTAGTCCATTGGACAAGATGGGAGTCATGGCTCACTGGGGACCCTGTCCCTTCGGAAAGGAACAGGCACTATGAGCCCCAACTAACTGCTGCCATGTGGGAGAGTCAGCCCTTGTTCCCAGCCTAAATTTTTGAAAGAATCTGGATTTTTTATGTGAAATTTAAGGGTTTTAATGGACAGTTAAAATTCTAAGATGTGTGAATCTAGAATAGTTCTAAGATGAACAGAACACATCTTCAGGCTAGATTTGGCCTAAGGGGCATCAGACTGTGAAATTTTGGAGAAGAAGAACTATTTCTTTATTACTGCTTTCAGTCCTCTTAATCCCTCCCCTGAGGCAATGAGTACAGAGCTAACTTATCTTCTTGACATAGTACCTAGTGGGGTGTAGAGGATGGAGAAGATGTTGGAAAACTGGGGACCAGAAGAACAAAAGCACATGGTCTTGTAAGTTGTCCATCCAAGTGTGAAGCCAGCCTGCCAGGGTTTACATCACAGCCCAGCCATGGACTGTAGCCCTGGGATCCAGCAAGTGGGTTGACCCCATGATAATCAAATTGTTGTCCAGGGACTTAGAGAATCAGCACCATCTGGGAGTATGTTAGAAACAAGAATCTCAAAAACAGATTCTCGAGCAGATTCACAGGAAACAGAGTCTTCAACTCCAGCCTAGGCCTACTGAATCACGATTCCCAGTTTAATAAAATTTTCAAATGACTCATGCACACTGAAGTTTGAGAAGTACTGAAATAACTCATCTAGGTCTTGGGTCCTTTGTGAATAAAATAGGTGGATTGTTGGTAAAAACAGTCACCAAGGGCACCACATTCCCCTCCTGTTGTGCCCAAGCCTTTTTTTTAACATGACCTTGAAGATCTTCCCACCAAGAGGTGAAGTTAAACCGTGGAATACTATGCAGCCATAAAAAATGAGATCATGTCCTTTGCAGCAACACAGATGGGGCTGGAGGCCATTATCCTAAGTGAACTAATGCAGGAACAGAAAACCAAATACCACATGTTGTCATTAGGGAATGTGTTCTCTTTCCAGGTGCATGAGGAGGGGTAGCTTTAAGGGCAAGAATTTCCCCGGCATCATGCCGCCCTCCCATCTCTCTCCATCTGGGAGATTCAACTGTTTATGTTTGAATTTCATGGGCGCAGGAAGAAACTAAAAGTCAATCACTCCAGCAAAAGCTCTAAGGAACTCCTTTCATTGGCCCAGGGGCTTGGAGAAGGTAGGGGTTCCTCCCAGGATAAATGTCTGTGCCCACACACCTGGCCAGATTTCCCCTCTGGAATCCCCTTCCACACTCTTCTTGGAAGCCTTTCTCTTCTTCTCTTTTCCTTCTCTTTTCTCTACCTAAATAAAATCACCTTTCTGCAACACCTTTTGGATCTGATATTTACTTTTACGAGCATACGGTCCACCTGCAGTGGACCCACCGCTTATTCCTTAAGAGGTTGGAGGCCGAGAACCCCCAACGATCACTGGCATCCAAGAAAAAACCCGGTTACAGTTACTTATAAGTAGGAGCTAAATATCGAGTACATATGAACACAATATACAATAAAATATACACATAAATAGTAGTAGCATTATAGGGTATATAAAGGTTAAATAAGATAATGGGTATAGAGCACTTAGTACAATGACCAGCACACACCAAGCCTCTAATCATCTTAAATAAACCAGGCTTTTATTTCTAGGCCTACACAAAAAGAACTGTGCAAACTATAAAAATAATCATAAGGGAGAGCCTAACAATAAAAAGAATCACGTTTGAGAAACTAACTTTCCCCCTTCACCACTATTTCTGTGAATAAGTGTTTTCTGAGTTCTGGTTGAGAACACTGGGACATATCTTCTTCCTTCCCACTCTCCTTGTAGTAGCCACAGTTCCCATCAGAAAGGACCTATCAGAGGGGGCTCCTCAGGTAAGACAGAAGTAAAACTACAGCCAATAAAATGAAATAACATGCCAAGTTCCTAGCATCCTTCCTGGAACACAATGTGTGCTCAATAAATGGCATATATTGACTGAATGTGGTGGCTCACACCTGTAATCCCAGCACTTTGAGAGGTCGAGGCAGGCGGATCACTTCAGCCCAGCTGTTCAAAATCAGCCTGGGCAACTTGGCGAAACCGGTCTCTACAAAAATAATAATAATAATAGTTAGCCAGGCATGGTGGCACACACCTGTAGTTCCAGCTACTTGGGAGGCTGAAGTGGGAAGATCTCTTGAGCCCAGAAGGTCCAGCCTGCAGTGAACTATGATTGTGCCACTGCAGTGCACCCTAGGCAATAGAGCAAGACCCTTTCTCAAAAAAAAAACTGTTTAAAAATTTATATATATGTATATGTGTGTGTGTGTGTGTGTGTGTGCGCGTGGGTGTGTGTATGTGCACACGTGTGTGTGTGTGTTACATAAATGGCTTATTTTGTGTCTCATCATTAATTTATCATATTTCCTTTCTTAGAAGCTTTCTCTTGAGGAGTCAATAATCCAATTTTATTCTGAACTTTCTAAAAATTCCTAGATTCTCTGTGCTTCTTTTCTAGACCTATCTATTACACATAGGAGAGGGAGGAAGGAGAGAAGAAAAGGGAGGTTGCTTGTTTGTCTATTTGTTGCTAGATTTTATAGCATTTGCATTTTTCTGCTTGTATAAATAAAATATGCAGGAAATATAAAAAAGATAATTAAAACCATTTGAAATCGCTTTACCCAGGAACATTAACATGCTATTCTTCTCCTTCATGCGTTTTTCTAAGTGGTTATATATATTATAGATATTTACACAATGGGATTCAGTTTCATATTGTGTATGCAGTTTTGTGTCCTGATTTTTACATATTACTTAAAATTTTATTGTGATCATTTCCATGTCAATAAATAGAATTTGAAAAGAAACAAAAAACAACAAACCACTTTAATGGACACTCTAATAGTTCACATTATTATTCCCCTGGTTTTGATCATTAAAATTATCCTCAAGTTTTTTCTGTTAAAAGTAGTACTTCATTTGAGGTCTTAGATGAACCCTTGGTTATACATCTGACTGTTTCTTTATGAGAGCTTTTCAGGATGTTAATCTCAGTGAAAGGAATTTCTGGTTTAAATAACATGAGATTGTCAGAATTCTTGATATGTGCTGTAAAATTGCTTTCCCAAAAAGCTATGCCAATTTGGATTCCCACCAGCCATTGTGAAATATTTATTTCCATGGCCTGAATTGAGTATTACTAATTATTTTAATCTTTATATTTTAAGTAGGTAAAGAAGTATCTAATTTAAATTTTTGTTTCTTTAACTATTGGTGAGGTTAAATAGTTTTCTAATATTTATTTACTATTGTCATACTTTACAAATGATCTATTTGTATCTTTTATATTTTCCTATTATAATTCTTTAGTATTATTTATTAATCTGGAAAAATTCTTTTGTTATTGATATTTGTATTTATTGATATTGTATTGACATACAAGTACTAGATATTGATAATACATGTTACAAATATTTTCCCAGTTTGTTTTTCACTTTTCAATTTGATTATGATAATTTAAAATACTAAATTTTAAAATATTTTTGTAGTCAAATCTATTGGTCACTTCTCTTATATAATTTCTCACATCGTATTTATGCTTAAGAAGATCACATGTCACAAGTCAGTTAAATAAAGACCTATCTTATCTTCTGATTGCTCGTATTTTTTAAAATATATTTAGCTCTTCACTTAAGCTGGATTTTATTTTACATTATAGAGCAAAGTCAGAAACTGTTACCTCCTCAAATAGCCAATTTTCTCAACATCCTTGTTAAATAAGTCATTCATTAAGTGATTTATAGTGTTTCCACTATCTTATGCTTTATGCTTCCTTGTTTGGTAAATATTTTTTCAAGATGTATTTTCTTCCATTGATTGATCTGCTGATTTGTGGATGATTATCATTGCTGTTTTAATTATTATAACTGTCTAGAAACCTTTAACTTCTGGAGGTTGCATGCATGCAGACTTTTGATGTAATTATTGGGATTTCTAAACATTCTGATTACACATAGAATGAATCATTAACCATAAACTACTTGAGATATAAGAAACTTTGTATCTCATATCTCATTAATCAGCAAGGTTTTTTAGGTCATAAAAGCCGAACCGAATTGTCCCAAATTTCCCAGCCCCCTAGAAACAGAGCTAGAACTTGAACCTAGGCCTCTGCAGCTAGTCTTGAACACTTTCCACATTTTACTTTTTTTTTTTTCCTTTTCCTAGATCTTAGCAAAATGCAGCATTGGGCTGTCTCAGTCCAGCAAGGGGTGAGCATCAGCTATGATTCGGGCACTGTGTTTACTCAGGAGGCACTGTAATATGGTTCCTGGTGTATGGTGGAGGCAATAATGCATTAAAATTTCTTCAATAAAATATCAAATATGAGAAGTCTTGAATAAGGAATAGAGAGACAGGGAGAGATTCATTCCAGAGATTGCAGGCTTTCAGCCAGAGGTAACCTTTATGCTGAGACTCAAAGAATGGGTTGAATTGAGGAGATAGGAAGAAGAGCACTCTGAGTGCATTGCAGAATGAACAAAAGCAAACAACAACAACAACAACAAAACCCAACATGGTATCTTCAGGGGCTCTTCTACTTTGCACCCCACCCAATCCTACTCAGCCAATCCATTAGCTCCACTGTTGATTCCACTTTCAAAATAAATCCTGACTATTCCAGTTCTTCATTCCCCACCACCCCAGTGCAAACCATCATGTCTCCCCTGAAGACAACTGTGATCCTGTAGCTGCCCTTCCTACTTATACTTTTGCTCACTGCAGTCTTTTCTCCCAAAGAGAAGCCAGATCCATTCTTTTAAAACATGAACCAGGCCAGGCACAGTGGCTCACGCCTGTAATTCCCACACTTTGGGAGGCTGAAGTGGGCAGAACATCTTAGGTCGGGAGTTCAAGACCAGCCTGACCAACATGCAGAAACCCTGTCTCTACTAAAAATACAAAATTAGCCAGGCATGGTGATGCATGTCTGTAATCCCAGCTACTCAGGAGGCTGAGGCAGGAGAATCACTTGAACCCGGGAGGTGGAGGTTGTGGTGAGCTGAGATTGCACCATGGCACTCCAGCCAGGGCAACAAAAGCAAAACTCCATCTCAAAAAAAGCAAAAACAAAAACAAACAAACAAAAAAAAACCAGATTATTTCCCTGCTTATAATCATCTACTAGGTTCCCACTGAGCTTAAAATCCCAACCACTTCCAATGACCTTCACAACTCTATGCACTAGCCCTGACTTCCTTTTCAGCCACATCTCCCATTACTGTGTTTCTCATTCCTATGCTCCAGCCCCTTTCTGCTGCTCCTGGAGCTCATTCCTGTCTCAGAGCCTTTGCATCTTTGTTCCCACTGCCAGTGTCATGCTTCTTTCAATCTTTACTTGGCTGAAACTTCCTCATCATTCAGGTTTCAGCACCATGCCAGCTCCTCAGGGACACCTCCCAGATACCCTTGCTAAGGCAACCGGCATGTGCCCCAAACACTTTATCACATGACTCTATCTTAATTGTCTTCAGTGCACTTACCGTGACTTGAAATTATGTTGTTATATATTTGATTAATAGAACATAAGCCCCATGGACAGCAGAGACTTCTATCTTGTTCACTGCTTAAATTCCCTACCCCTAAAACCATGCATGGAACGTTCTATAAATGATTTAATAGTCATGAAATAAAGTGAATGAATCAGGCATGTCTGAAATGTGATTCCTTGTGGGATATCACAGGAAACAAGTATGGAGAGGCATATTAAGGCCAATGAATAGCCTTTAATATCAACTAAGTAAGTCTAGATTTCATGCTCATCTTCCTCCTTGAACTGATATATCAGCTATATGTCCTCACAGTTACAGGGATCTTCTGCACCTTGAGTGAATACTGGCAGTCCAAGAAAGAAAGAGAAACATTCAGAAGACTCAGAGGGAGTTTCAGAAATTGATTTTTAATTCAGAAATGGAAAATGGGGAAGCAAAACAGATGAATGAGTCTCCAAATTTCTTCACCTACATGGTGATGTAGCATAGGCATAGGCTGTTCTGGCCAAAGGAAGGCACATGCACCTAGTGACAATCATTCTTACCTTCGATAATAGAACTTGAAACACATGCAGTCAGTAAGTACTGACTGGATTCAATCTCTGAAGGCTCACACAGTTATAAGCCATTTTGCTTTGTGCCACATGGTTACAACTCCTTCAAGTCTATTTCCTCATTTGTAAAACTGGAATTATCATTTCCACCTCCTAGAGTTGTTTAGAGGATCAAAATGAAATAACCTAAGTACTGTTCGCAGTGTCAAGTACACAGTATGTGCTCAATAAATTTGAGCGGCATTCCGTCCGTATGCAGTTCATGGGAACTGGAAGAGCTTATCTCTTCTTACTTTGATACCTCAAGCTTAACAAGAAGGTTGAAGTGAGAAATGACACAAACACTAAAATCCTACCCTTTGACATAGACTTAACAGCAACCATCTGTGCCAAACTAGACTTCCATTAGTGATGAGGAGATCCCCAACAAAAGGTCATAACCATGTTAGAAATTGTCTCATATAATTGGGTGTGTCACCTTCAAATGCCATTCATGCCTGTGGTCTTGTCTGCTTGGCTCCTCAGAGCCTGTCTGCTTGAATTCTCCACGTTTCTTCTTTACATATTTATCCCAACCAGATTTCACTTCCACTTCCCTCAGAAATAATATCTTCTCCCATAGAATCGCATATCTGGGACAATTGAAGTATGTTCCATTAATGACCAAATGAGGCTTTTAAATTAAGTAGCTGACAATGGTTGTTCAGAGTGCACTTTTCTAAACTGTCAATTCTGTCTCTTTCTTGACTCCATCCCTCTCCACTTCATTTCTCTAAGTCACAGGATTATGTGAGTGCAAAATGAGACAATATATATCAAAATGCTTTGTAAAATGTAAATGACACTAGACAAACAACTTGCTGTTATTGCTCTTGCTGTTGAGATAGCATGTAATGGTCCTTTTGACATTAGTAGCAAGATTGCTAGTATTTGCCAATATCCACTCTTACCTTCTTTTTCATGGTAATAGAACTTCTGATTATTGGCTGAGTGCATGGCCATAAAAATATAAGTAAATAAAGTACATTTCCAAGATCCCTTTGCAGATATTGCCTTGTGTCTAAATTCTGCATGTGGATAGGTTGGATGTGGCTTGAGTGTGTAATCCTCTTCCTCCTGGCTGGAATGTGGATATGCTGTGCACCATCTTTGACTAGACGGAATAGGGTGTTGATCCTAAGAAAAGTGGAAGAAAGGGGACCTGGATTCCTACCACTGTGGATTTTCAGTAGCAGCCCTGAGCTTATCACACTTGAACACTTTTGTGAGACAATTAATTTTCTTAATTTATTTTAACCACTATTATTTTGAGTGTCTATTCCAAAGCCTAATATCCTCCATCTAATTAGTGCAACGTAGATGTGCCAAGGTTTTCTGAAGACTCTGGGCCACTGTTGAGCTCAGTTGGTCAAAGCATAGTTTAAGATGAGAACTATCACCCTTGCCTGGGACAGATAATTCCATATGGCTTTCAACCACCTCTATCTCCTCTGGGCTGCAAATGAGAATATGGATAGATCTGAGTAAATATATTCCCACTACAATAAGTGAGAAAATTTTAGTGAATATACCACCTGCCAACAGTAGAATGACATAAAAGGCACACCTAAGAAATGGTACGTGGTCCTACAGCATAGTGAAAGTTGATTAAGCTATTTTGGAGGACATTTTGGTGGAATATATTAAAGTTAATGAAGCTTATGCCCTATAATTCATCAATTTCAAATTTCAGTATCTACCCTGGAGACAGACTCATAGATGTATGACCAGGTGTTATAAAAGAGGAGGCATTTGCATGAATAGTCATCAGGCAATATTGGCTTTGTAGCACAATGAGTATCTCTAGAACATAAATGCACACTTTGAAACTATGTGCACCTATTTTTTTAATGAAGTGGATTCATTTGTACTGACCTAGTACAAGACATACATATGTGAGGCATATTGTTCAGTGAAAAAAAGTTACAGAATTACATAAAGTATAATATCATGCATACTTCTATAAAACACATATACACACAGAAATTAGTTTTAAAGTTTCATATATGTAAATACCTTAAATGGAAAAAATGGCTCAATCCCAGCTGGTGCCAATGACTACCTCTGGAATAAAGATCATTATAGGAATCTATAACTATTCTCTATAAGGCCTAAATATTTTGCAGTGGGAATTAATTTATTTATTACTTGGTAGTTAAAAATAAAAATATTTTTAGAAAAGAGGACACCAGTACCATGTGTCTATTGAGTATTGTACAGATTCCAAAAGTATGTTGTTGCTTTCTAATTAGAATAAGTAGAGAAAGAAAGAAGAATTTTCAAAGCAAATATATACCCGAAAAACACAGAAATCTGGAAATTTGCCTCACCCAGTAACCAAAGCCTCATTTAAAAAAAGAATGTTTTCTAACCAAACACCGCATGTTCTCACTCATAAGTGGGTGTTGAACAATGAGAACACATGGACACAGGGAGGGGAACATCACACACTGGGATCTGTTGGGGAGATGGGAGGCTAGGAGAGGGATAACGGGGTGGGGAGATTGGGAGGGATAACATTAGGAGAAATACTAATGTAAGTGACGGGAGGATAGAGGCAGCAAACCACCATGGAATGTGTATACGTATGTAACAATCCTGCAAGATTTGCACATGTACCCCAGAACTTAAAGTAAAATAAACAATAAATAAATAAATACAAAATGACCAGGATGGCATTTCAGAAAAAATAAAAAATGTTTTTACATGCTTTTTTCTCAAAGGTGAGCTCTTCAGAATGATACAATTATCATGTTTCTTCTAAATGTACTAGGGTTTATGCCTTAGACTCCCCTGAGTTCATGCAGCATGACCTTGGCTTCCAATCACAATGCTTTGACACGAAGAGAGGAAAGTGAAGTCTGGCCATACAGTCAAAAGCAAGTGGTTTTTTATGTTTAGGAATTTCAAAGAAAAATCTATCCACTAATCATCCAAATGGCACAAACCTGGTTAATGGATTGCATAACCACAAAGCCGACCTCAGCTACTTAACTTTGACTCTCTTTGTCCAGCATTGACCATTTTTGTATGTAAATAAAATAGAAGCCATGAGTCCCTCAGCCTCAAATACTATCTTCCTCTCTTTGTTGTCACCACCTCATCTCATTTAGTTCTATTTCTAAAAATGTAGCTCACTTTCTTCTGGTAGTCATTCTGGAGATGATTTTCAATAGCATACAGGTGAACATTTGTCATTTTTTCAATTATATACATATATATGCAGTTGCATATATTATATGAAATACATACCGAATTTGTGATATATAGCATATCAAACAAGTAATTTGACAGGTACTATTGATTAAGAAATTAAACGAAAAGCATGATTCAATATTACATGAATATGGCAAACATAAGGAAGTTCTCATTTGAATGAGTAACATATGAGAGAAACTGGTCGTTAGCATCTTACAAGTTTTGCTGCTCCATACCAACATTTTCACAGAGGAAAATGTTTTTCACATGTGCATCTTCTCCATATTTTAGCATGGATTATTTTGCATGATGAGTACTGTGCATAGAACCTAGTGCATAGAAGGTTCTTCATGGGATAATGACTGGGAACTTGGTAACAGTTGCTTGGCTTGACTGTGTGCATTGTAGGGTCACTTTTCCTAGTGGCAAACAGCTCCTGGAAAGGTTATGGTGGAGCTGACCCACTGCTCTTAAGGTTGAGTGTTTCTCATCCTTGACTGCATAGAAGAAACAACTGGGGAGTGTTAAAAGACCTCCATGCCCAGGCTACCCCCCACACCAATTAAATCAGAATCTCTGGAAGTGGGACCCAGAAGTCTATGTTTCTAATTATCTGGGTGCTTTCAACATGCAGCCAAGGTTGAAAACCACAATGTTGGGTGATAAAGTCATGAGCTAGCTAGGTAGCTGAGAACCAGTCATTCACAGAAAACAACAGCATCAGTGGCCTATAAGACCATTAGGACCTTTACTCTAGACATGTTCTCCTTGCCTGAATGCTTCTCCATCAGTTATATGCTTGGCTGACTCCCTCATCTTCAGGTCACTGCCAAATCTCACTCACCACCATATTTCTGACTATGCTCTGCCCTCAACCTGCACCCAATACCATTCCTATTTCCCCTATTCTGTTCTACTATTTTCTTTTCCATGGTGCTTCTTATCCTCTAACATACATAATTTTCTTATTAAATTATCCTTATTGTCAATGATCGTCTCACTCCTCTAGAGTGTGAGCAACTTGGGCACCTGGATCTTTGTCTGCTTTCTTCTCTAAATATCTGAAGAGACTAGAAGAGGGCTAACTATATAGTGAGTGCTCAATAAATAACTGCAACATAAATAAAAATTTGAGCCAGGAAAAGCCTGCTAGCTTGTTTCTAAATCCAACATTCTCATTGAACTGATGTGAAAAATGCAGCCCAGAGAGGAAACGAAATGCATCCAGGATTACAGAGCGGAGCAGCTACTGACCCAGGACTAGACCCCGACTTTCTGACTCCCAGTGCAACTCCCTTCCACTCTTAATAAGCAAGTTTACTGTTTAGAAGTGTGTGCACAAACAGTTCCAAAGAGCAAAACTTAAAGAGGAGTCTTTATCTCTGCCTGGAATTTTAAAAAATCCACTCTTTGTTTTGAGAGGTGTTACTATCATTAAAACTTGATGAATCCATTTCAAAACCTGAAAATACCACTGTACCGTCTGTGGAATCACTCAGAGCCTAGAGACCATATAGACAGATTGATTTTTACCAGCCTATTTTTTTTGGAGCTATTTTTGTTTGTTTTGTTTTGTTTTCCCTAATCTGGGCTTAAATAAAGGAGCCGAGAGATCTAGGCTTTGAATTTCGTAAATGAGCCTGCTGCTCATTGCACTTTTCAGCAAGATAAGGCCCGAATGGCATTTGCAGAAATGCCTCCCTATCTCTCCAGCAATCCGGCTCCTCTGCGGGCCCCTTGGTAACAGCTTGGCAAATCTGCAAAAGGAATGTGACTATATAGTTTGTGTGTGAACCGTGGAGTTATTATGGTTTCCAAATTGCCTAGCAGGTCATTAATCATAGGCCAAGATAGGCCATCGCAGCGGCCTGGAGTGAAAGCGCCCAGCATAATGCCAGCGAAATCATGTTTAACATGCAGCTCTTGCCGGCGTAGATATGGAAGGGGAGAGGGAAGGAAAAAAATCATTCCCCTTTTAGGAAAGAAAACTTCTACTTATCTTTGATTTGCATTCAGTCCTCCCTCAATAGTCCTTAAGCCTGTTATTTAATTCATTTTGGTGCCAGGGTTCATCACAAAGCAAAAACCCTAAGCGAGACCTATGCAGTCTGTGACCTCCAAACCCCCTGTCTTTTCTTGTCAGTTCTATGTCATTTGTGCAGTTGAACTCCACCAATTTGAAATGCTGACCTCTTCCATAGACAACCTTATTCTCCTCGAAAGAAAGAAAGGCCCCAGGGCCGACAAACCACTCAAGCGGTAGATGGCAAGAAAAGAGAAAAGTGGTTGACTCGTAAATCAATTTCCACAGCCCACCCAAAATCCACACACACATTGAATTTGTATAAATTTTTTTCTAAATTGCTGAATGGATTTATAAAGAAGGGGGCTCCAAGAACAAAAATAAAGAGTTATGAATTGGGACCAGGAAGAAGGGAAGCTAAAATCCTGCTCCCAGTGGGCCAGAACAGCTCTTAGGGCCCTCCTCTTTTTTTTAATACCTGGACTCCCTGAGGTTGTTTGAAAAGAAAAGTTGAAAATAAAATGCAGGAATAAAGTTCCATGTCACTGGCAAAGGCAACAAAAGAGAAGGGGCTGCTAAGGCTACCAGAAGAAATAGGACTTAAGCTATAGCGTCTAGGAGCTGCTAGGCACAAAGCTTGGGATGTACATGACGCATCTGCATGGTGCTGTCCATGTGCACACATACTCACATTCCCCATGGCTGGGCCTACGTCCTGCATGCCCCAAAATGTCAAACTTGACAACACTCTAAGACCTGTTGTTTTACATAGCCAAAGTTTTTTTCCTACCATGTCTATCACCTCTCTTTGATTTTATTTCCATCAAAACCAGTCATCAACTGTACAATTGAACTATACAACTTCCCCCCTCCAAAAACCAGTCATCAACTATACAATTATTTAACGAAAATGTACGTTTATTGAACACCTACTGTGATTTTACCCTAGGCACCAGTGATATTAAACACAGTACTTTTTCCAAAACCCCAACAATCTAGTGTGAAAATAAAACATAAAACTCCCTCATATGGAGAAAAAGAAAACCATGAGAGTAGAAACACAAGTTTCTCCTTTCTCACATGTATCAGTTTTGCTTAGATTTTTCTCTCTACATCCCCATTTTCTTGCTACCAAGATTTTTTAGACTGAGAAAAGAAGTCCCAAATCCGTTTGCATTTGCTATAGACTATTCTTTCTGTTCCCTAGACCTCCTGACACCTAAAGAGAAAAAAAGAATAGTTCCCTTCTTGGGTTCCGAAAATTGAGTTTCTCCCATTATGAAGCACGCACTAATGAACCCTTTTATTTCAGTTACTTTCAAGATTCATGAAACATTGTTAGACAATTAATGAGGATTCACAAATCGTTGTAGCTGAGTGAGATAAAGCATCATGGAGTTTCCTGGCTCCTTTTCTTAAGAGCTATTGTTCTCAGAGCTACAGAATGCTCATTGTAACTCCTCGTGGTCAATATGAAAACTTTCATCCTTCCTCTTTTTGATACAGCAGAGTCTACTTAATAAAACTGATTCCAGCAATTTTTCTGAATTCTAAACACAATTCAAAGTTCTTTTTGGTTGTTTTAATAAGCTTTTTCACCCTAGGGGGAAAAAAAGTAAAGACTATATACAAATCAGGGAATACTATGATGAGGGCAACTACATAACAATAGTTATCCTTTGACATCTGTGGTGAATTGGTTCCAGAAACTCCTGGGATACCACAGTCCTTAAGTGCTGATACACTACAATCCCTGATATAAAATGGCATAGTGTTTGCATATAACCTACATATATCCCCCCTTCTACTTTAAATCATCTCTAGATTACTCATAACACTTAATACAAGGTAAATGATATATAAATAGTTGTTATATCATTTAGGAAATAATGACAAGAAAAAAATCTGCCCATGTTCAGTACAGATGCAATTTTTATTTTGGATATGTTCAATCTGAAATTGGTTGAATCCATGGATGTAGAACCCATGGGTATGAAGGGTCAACCGTATGCAAAAGTTCCAGAGAAAAGTGATTAATCTGTGTAAAGTGGGATCAAGGAAGACATCCTGGAGGAAGTGATGTTTGAGACACCAGAGAAACAAAGAGGTCATATGCAAAGATCCCAAGATGAGACAAAGCGGAATGTGTGCAGAGAGGACAAGCAGTTTGGCATGCCTGGGGGATAAAGGTCAACAGGGTGACTGGGGATCTGGGTGAGGCTGAAGACAGAGGGTATGTCATCAAATCTCTTACCAAGAGTCCATGAGAACAGAGGTTCCATGTGAGTAGCTAGCACACATCTGCCTTATTCAGCATGTCAACTTTGCCTAGCATAGCACTGGCATGTTGTAAGAGCTCCATGAATATTTGAGGGGTGAAAAAAGTAACTACTATCATGGACAATGGGGAAAACATAGAATTGTTTTAAACAAGAGATACGTCATCACACTTTTAAAGATCACTTTGGTGGCAGTGTATGATGCTGTGATCTGTATATTATTTTTAAAGTACTCTGGTGGCCACAAGGTGGAGGATGGATTGGAGTGAAAAGAATAAGAACAGGGTTTAAGAGGCGAAGGCCCACTGAGAAATGATCAGGTACTAAACAAGTGCAAAAACCGTGGGATTAAGAAGGCAAGAGCTGAATTTAAGAGGGCATATAAAAGCTTTGGAAACAGAAAAACTATGTCTAAATTATGCATCAGTTACATTTTCAAATAACATGCTCAGAATGTTTCCTTCAAACTCCGGACATCTTTTTTTTTTTAGAATAAAAAGAATGAAAGAGAGAAAGAAAGAGGAAGATATTTTAGAAAAAGAGAGAAAAGGAGAAAGAAAGAGACAGCAAAAGAAAGAAAAAAAGAATGAAAGAGAGAAAGAAAGAGATTTTAGAAAAAGAGAGAAACGGAGAGAGAAAGAAACAGCAAAAGAAAGAAAGGGGAAAAAAAGGAATGAAAGAGAGAAAGAAAGAGGAAGAGAAAGAGGGAGAGAGAATGGGATTCTTGTTTTATTGCCCGGGCTAGAATACAGTCTAAAAATGGGTATTAAAAACCTCTTTTATGCCAATAATTGTCCTTAACAATGGAGACAGGAAGGAATAGGGGATGAAAATAACAAATAAGCAGCCAACCAATATTTTATTTAAACCTGTGAAATGCTATGCAATTGCTGAGGAGTGATTTACTTCCAGTTATGTGGTCACTTTTAAAATAGGTATAATGTGATATTGAGAAAAATGTATGTTTTGTGGATTTGGGGGAAAAGAGTTCTGTAAATATTTGTTAAGTCTAGTTGTTCCAGGTCTGAGTTCAAGTCCTGGATATCCTTGTTGATTTTCTATCTCATTGATCTATGTAATATTGACAGTGTAGTGTTAAAGTCTCCCACTATTATTGTGTAGGAGTCTAAGTCTCTTTGTAAGTCATTAAGAACTTGCCCTATGTATCTGGGTGCTCCTGTAA
>PVKP010035727.1:0-23051 GCA_004027715.1 Plecturocebus donacophilus | reverse complement strand
CAACATGTCCATTATTTTCTCCAGGGTAAACAGTTTCTTTTTCTTTCTCTTAGCATCATAATTGAAATGATGATACTGAGTCACTTCCTCCACACTTCTCTCCTTTGTTACAGATACTTCTAGAACTGAAAGAGGAAGAAACCAGTCTTAGGCTTTTCTTGTTGTTACCTGATTCCACTCAATCCTGCCTAAGAAGAGCAGCTATTCTTCATATCTGTTCTACATATATCTATGTTATATACCAGACACTGCTTGTAAAGCATACAAAGAAAATTCCTGAATTGTTGCCTAAGGATGCTCAGAGGTAACTTGTGAACTAAACAAATGAGCTGTGCCACCAAAGTTAATGGGAGGAACTGAGCAACGTGGACTGCCCGGTCCCCTCCTCAGTCTAAGGCATATAACTCCATGAAGTAAGGTGACTACACTGGAGAAAATCCCATCCACATTGAGTCCAGAAAAAGGAAAAAAGGAAACAGTAAAAGATTCTCCTATGTTCATAGAGAAACTGAGCTTTAAGAAAAAAAAAAAAAAAAGCTGCTATGTTGAAAGAGTAAACAAAGAAAACCAAGTTCTAACGTGGACACAGAAATGTCTTGGTAAGGAAATGAAATGATGAGTGAGGTGCATCACCAAGGGGCATCTTTCTGGGTTACAAGAAGCAAAAACAAATGCAATGCCTGTTTCTTAAGCATTTGTCTTGTGCCAAGTGCTCCACATGGCTCCTCTCATTTCATCCTCCACACAGTACTGTGAAATATGAATCTGAGTTAGTATCCCCATTCTGCAGATGAAGAAATGAGGCATTTTTAAGGACACACAGCTAATAAACAGATGGTTACAGATTCAACCCAACTGTTGAGCTCCAGAGCCTATGGATTTAAGCACCACACTTACACTGTCTTCACAATCCTAATTCTAAATTTTCAGAATCAGGTCCAATGATCCATCTCTTGCAGCATAGCTACCTCTAAATTACATTTCCATGTACTTCCCAAACATCTACACAGATATTCTGAAAGTACTTCTTTTTGAAAACGTCAAGAAAGATCTTTTTATCTTCTACCACCCAATGCACACCTCTCCCTGCATTCTATAGTTCAATGAAGGTATCGTCTTTCTCCCAGTAAACGATCTTTAACCAGGGGAACATCTCTCAATACACAAGCAGTTGCTAATCTTGTCTGGCCTTCTTTTGAATATTTCAAATGATTCTGAAGTCACTTTCTATTATAGTTGGCTTATCCCTGTTCTCTCCTCCCGCAATCCACTACCCATCTGCCTCACACTGCCAGTGGGGCTATTTTCTTTTGACACCAATGATGGAAACCCTCAGTGATAAGTCAGTTAAGCCTACAGACTCTAGAATCAGATAACCAGGTTTTAAATCCAAGTTTCTACATTTATCAACTATGTGACTTCAGCAGTAACTGAAATTTCCTTAGTTTCAGTTCCTAAAACATATTAAATTGGAATAATGATAGTACCTATTTCATAAAGTCATTGGAAAAACTAAATGAGACACTTCAGCTTGAGACACAGAAGATGGCCCCTATGAAATGTTATCAAGATCTTTGAAGTTAATGACGGCGTTTCTTCCTTGATCAAAAGCTCTGCTGACTCCATTTTGCTTACAAAATGAAGTTGGAAAAAATATTCATCATGATATTCAAATCCCAAAAGAAAATTGCCTTAATCTACCTTTCTATACTTCTTCCCTGTATCCAAGCTCTCCTCCCCAGCTACACTATACTGTAACCAGAGACCACTCACGACTCACCAGCCTCCTAACTCTGCCCATTCATTCCTCTTTCACACCTTTGCTCAAGGTGCTTCTTGTGCCTGGAACAGCCTTCACACATATCAGCAATGAAATCTGACCCTGTGCCTAAACATCACCTTCTCTGTGAGGCATTTGAATATCCACTTCTTCTAAACACCCCAATGGCCTCTCACAGGGCTCTATTTGACCTGTGCCTGCACCACTAGATTGCAGGCAGCCTTGTTGACTGCCCTCTATCCCGCATGACCATTTTTTGCAGTATTATACTGTACTGGCTATAAAGAAAATGTTCATTCTGCACCTTTCCATCCTCAACTCTCCTGTGCCAGACACGTCTTACTCTATACCCATAGTCACTCCCACCACTACACTTTTCCCTGTGAACAGGAGCATTGGGAGTGATTCTCTAACTCTCCCCTAAAGTCAAGCATCTTCCTTTTCAAATATACCTGGCCAACACTGACCTTAGAAGGTGGCACATGCCTTAGAAGATGGCACAGCCAGTACTAGCATAGGATGAGAAGTGAGATTAAAATATAGCAGTAGTTCTCAAACCTGTCTCCCCACTGAAATCACTCGGGAAGCTGTATTAGTTTCCTAAGCTTCCATCACAATGTACTATGAACTAGATGGCTTAAAACAACAGAAATTCAGTGTCTCACCACTCTGGAGGATAGAAGTCTGAAATCAAGATGTCAGCAAGGCCATGGCTCCCTCTGAAACCTTTAGGGAGGGTCCTTCCTTGCTTGCTCCTAGCTTCTCATGGTTTGCCAGCAATCTTGTACATTTCTTGGATTGCAGATTTGACTCCAATCTTTGTCTTCAACATCACGTGGCATTCTCCCATGAAGCTTTAAAGAATTCCAATGCTTCAAGGGCATGTACGATGTGGCAAAGAAGACTGAGACGGAGACTAAAAAAAATAAGAGAAAGCAGGAAAAGATGGGAATTTGGAGGCCAAAGAAAACTGCCTTCACCTACCATTCTGGACTTCTTTCGCCTAAGCTTCCTTCTCCAGCTATGCTGTGCTCTGACCAGAGGCCACTCACAACTCACCAGACTCCAACTTTACACGGCCATCTTCTTATAAGGACACCGGTCATATTGATTGAGGCCACACTCTACTCTAATATGACTTCATTTAACTTTAGCAGTTACATCCTGCAATGACCCTATTTAGGAATAAGGTCACATTCTGAAGTATCAAGGTTTAGGGCCTCAACATATCATTCTTGGGGAACCCAACTCAACCCCCAAATAAAATTTTTAAAAATTCTGTGTAATTTAATTGGCCTGGGGTACAACCTGGCCTTCTGAAAATTTTTAAATTTTTAAAATTATTTAAGCAATTCTAATACGCAAACAAGTTTGGAAACCAAATGTCAGGGATTCATATCAAGGGTTTTGGGGTCAGGCTGCCTGGTGTTGAATCACTTACAAGATGAGTGACCTTGGGAAATTTGTATAACCTCTCTGTGCCTCAGTTTCCACCATTTAAAATGAAAATAATGAGATTTAATAGTACCTGCCCCATAGGGAGGTTATAGGAATTAAATTATAAAGGAGAGCATTTAGAACTATGCCTGAAATCATATTGCCCCTATTATTACTATAGTTCAGGCATACTCGCACTCTACCTTTAAAAGCCTCAATTGTAATTATTCAATGAAGACTATTTAGTCTCTATTTTAGAGATGATAGAGAGAACATAGATATTCAATAATGTACTCAAAAGACCTAGAAAGAAATCCAGGTCTCCTGTGTACAGATCACAGCCCAGAACCCCAGGAAGCCAGGGGTTTTCCATCCAGATCTCAGGGACCACCATGATGCAGGGTGAGGGTGAAGGATCGGGGTGAAACAGCTCAATCTGCTTCACGTGTTGATTCCTTGAAGGATTTTGTTTGAAAAGGGAGCAGGGCTTCCCGTGGCTTAAAAAACAAATTAGAATGCACTGTGGCTGATTATGTCACCATAAACCTTCTAAACTGATAATTCATCCTGGCTTCTGCCTCCTCCCTTTTCCCCATGGAGCAGAAAAGCCCCAGAGAATTTCAGGTGGCTGAGGGCACTCCAAAGGGGAGGTGAGCGGAAGTCTCCACGTTCTGTAAGAGGAGGGATGCAGACAAACTCTGTAGCATTTCAAAACGTCTGCCCTCTGCTCATTACTAAAATTTGTGTAAGGGGGACCGAGAATTAAGGCCTCCCAAGGCCCCAATCAGAGTCATCTCCACTGAGAAATGCAGGATGAAATGAACGGAGCACTCTCTTATGCTTCTAATCACCGGGAAGTTCAGGAAATTGGAAACGCCCCAGAAACAACATGACATATCAAATACCAGAGCCTGGGTGATCCATCACCATCATCATCACTGTGGTCATTACCATTCACTTCCACTCCACGGACAGCCCGTAAATCAGCCTGTAGAGCTCTTTGGGATCGCTGAGTGAGAAGCACTGAATAAATGTCAGCTGGGGTCATTAGAGATACCTTTCACTTTAGACAGATAAATGTTAGTGAGTCCGTGGTCAAGGAAGCACCAATAGGGACCATAGCTATTTCCAGGGGCCCCAAGATACTAATAATGGTTTGCATAGTCAGAAAATTAAGATAGAAAAGGAAAGACCCTTCTTATCCCACAATATTAAAAATATTCCACAAGCATAAAAACTCATTCACTGTACTTGGTTTGTGAAGGGACATATTTCTTGTTCAGTGTAGTTCCTCCATGATGATGATCTGAAAACAGGCAGAGAGCCACATAATTTGTGATACACCAAATGCACCAGGACAAAACTTTGCAACCTTCACTAAGGACATTGGGACCAAGCCAAGCATACTTATAGGAAAAACCACTGCCTGTGTGTTCCATTCCACCACCATGAGCCCTCTTGTGTCTTTTTGCTTAGCCTTCTCTTCTCAAGTGTTGGTTCTATGCAGTATGTCTATTCTGTACATAAGTTCTCCTGCAGCAGCTCCAGAAGTGAAGGTTGGGTCTGGGGATTATGACTGCTCCTATGGAAGATTGCCCAAGACTTCCCAGCATTGGGATACTGTGTTTTCCAGACCTGAATTCATCAGTCTCTTTGTTCAGAAAGACAAAGCTTCATCTTCTAACATATTCCCTTGTATGTTTGCATCTGTGTGTTACTTTGGCCTAGGTTATTGGTTTTCATTGAACTAAGTACCAAGCCCACATGGAAGAGGGGATTGTCTTTTTAGAAGGTTTTTCTATTGTTCATTGTTTGCTGAGTGCATTCTCAGTACAGTATTGGATGGATCTTCAAGGTCCCTTGAGGCAGAAAGTCCAAAATAAGAAGACAGAAGTGACTCATACAGAAAACTGCTCTGCTGGGAAGAAGAGCCAAGTTGTTCATAGTCTGTACATGAGCCAGGTGGGTGGGAGTATGTTTATGCTAGAACTTCCAAAGACTAATTTCCAATGAGGCCCTCTGGGGACATGAGGCTCTAGTCAACTCTGTCTTTGGGGGAATGCTTCTTCCTGCCTAATAGAAGGCAAGATCACAGGGGGATTCTGGAATTTCCCATTTAACAATTACATGGATTATATTTGTCACTGGGACACAAACACCTTTTTCAGTGCTATATTTATTTTATGCTTAGAAATGAGATCGAATTAATAAGGCTAGAATGGAAAAAGTTTAGAATTAAGAAAAGAATATATCAGTATATTGGGCTTAATTCTGTTCTTCAAGCTTCCTCTTTGGAGAGTGGGGTTTTAAGCCTTCAGAAGCATTCTACCTTTCAAACTGCATTCCAAGAGCCCCCATACAGCTACTATGGAGAGTTGACTGGAACCTGAGCTTCAGTGCTACAGTTTTTTACCCATTGGAAATGGGGTTGGCAAAACCTAGTGAATTATTTAAGAATGTAAGTCATCCCATGACATTGTGTTTACTCTTGACACAAACATTATGCAATCTGGCCTCTTAATGGGAAGGGAGGATTGGGTCCTTCTTTTCCTTTTTTCCCTGACTCTCATCCACATTATCCATTTGTTCTCCCTAATTCAGAATAGATTGGAGTGTGGGAAGAGGGGAGAAAAAAAGGAATAAGAAAACTCTTCCTTTATGTAAATCAGGAGTGCCCTAAGATGGTTTCTTGCTCTTTGGGCCAAGCAGCTGTTCAAAGCTGATTCTTTCTTTCTCATGGGCATTTTTGTGAACTTACCTGAGGCTGCCTTTCCAGGCTTCATCTAATTGAAACTTCTGTAATTTTAGAAAGTTCTCCTCTATTTGCCACTCAATCCTCATCACCATCCCTGGGTTTTCCTGCAATGTACTCTATACAAACTCTTTCCTGTGGGAGTTCCATTATATATCTTCCAAATGTCCCTCAATCTTGAAACACCAAAATGCTGGAAAGAAGAAAAACAGACAGAAGTAAGCACTACATTAGTTTCTACTTGCCACCCTCAGGGCATTTGCCAGTTTGCTTTGTGGAACATAGACGCTGAACAAAGATCAGCAGCCAAGAGTTTCTAACAGTCTCATTGGCAGGGGAGTTGAAAATTGCTGGATAGGGCTACCAAGGACGCTACAACTTGAGGACTCATGATCTGAAAGAAAAGCTAACTGCAGAGATGTAAAGTGGGTATTATATGTGCAATCTTTCCTTGAGGTATTTTCCAACTTCTAGCTGCACATGTGTGAGGCAAGTTGCCAAGAAAACAAGTAAAAAGCAGCTGCTAAGAAGCTAAAAATCTAAGCAGACATTTCAGTAGTCTCATGGTGCTGGAAAAAATTGAAGTTCATAGCCTGCCAAGAAAGAGAATCTCTAGTAAACATATCAGGCTCACCCTTGAGCTCCTTGAAGGGATGGGCTCTAGGAATAAAGATGAACCTAAAATAGACTAGTTCTCACAAACCCTCACACTGAATATGAAATCCAAATCCAATAGATCAAGATAATCTTCCCATGTTCTATATGCCTGTCAGAAGAAAATTAAATCCTCTCTACAGGGAGATGTCATCCATAGCATCTACAATTTTTTGGCAGACATTATAATGTCTGCCAAAGAATTTGATCACATTTACCAAACATGCCAGAATACAAGATCAAATGACCAAAAACAACAGTTCAAAAAAAAAAAAAAAAAAAAAAAAAAAAAAAAAAAAAAAAACAAAAAAACCAGACTTGAGAAACAGACTCAAAGGCAAATATTTAAGTTCAAATTATTGGACATGAAATTTCAAATAACTATAAACAACATAATCAAAATAGACAAAAAAGATGCAAAATTTCATCCAACTACTGAAATCCATTAACATCATCAGAAAACGTGAAGTTTAATAATACAACACTGAAATTAAAAATTCAATAGTTGGTTTTAAAAGCACATTAGATAGAGCAGAAGAAAAAATTAGTGATGTGGAATGTATATCAATAGAAAATATTCAGGTTGATATTTTTCAGAGAAATAGAATACACAACACAGATAAAGAGCTTAAGGGACATATGAAACATTATGAAAATAACTTTCTTAAGTATAGTTGTAGTCTATAAATGAGAGAGACAATTGAATAGAAGAGACACTGTGAGAATTTTCTAAAACAAGCAAAAGATATTAGTAAATTGAAACACTACAAATTCTGAGCGAAATAAATACAGATAAAGCTAACCCACACACCCCAGAAAGAGTGCTCTATAAACAGACAGAAAACAGACACACGATATTCAGAGAGACACAATAGAATTATGACTGAGTTTTCAATAGAAACAATGAACAAAAATGTCTTTAGAGAGCAAAAAGAAAATTATTGCCAACCTAGAATTGTATACACAAGGAAAATAACTTTAAAAAATAAAGCCTAAGCAGATAATTTCAAACAAGCACCTAATAAGCAGGAACAAACTTTAAAAACAAGAACAGCACAAGGAAAAAGACCCTAGATGAAAACATGTTATTGCAAGTAAAGACAGGCTAGACGGAATTTTGTAGTTTTAAGTGCATAAACTAGAAACGAAAAAAAAAAGCTTACCATCTCTAACACAAGCATTCACATTGTTATCAAAATTGCAAATTAAGCCAAGAGAAAGAGAAAGAAGAAGGTAGATGGGAGAAAAAAATAAAAATGAAAGTGAAAATTATTGAAATATAAAGGAATCATATAACAGAAAAAAACAAGGCAACAAATCTCTGAAAATATTAAAATTAATACTTGCCAAGACTAATAAAAAAAGAGAATGAGGAGCATATTAGTAATACTAAAAACAAGAAAGAAGCTATCACTACAGATTCTGGAGATATTTTAAAAGAGGTTAATACAAACAAATTTATGATCCTAAATTTGACTAAATTTATTGACTACATTATGACTGTCACTTTGGAGAACTGTTTGGCAATATTGACTAAGGCGAAACATAAGCCTGTCTATAACCCAGCAATTTCTCTTCTAGGTAACTCAACAGAAATGTATGAATATATTCAGTAAGATGTGTAAAAATACATTCTAGCATCAATATTTCTTTTTTTAAATTTTATTTTAGGTTCATGGGTACATGTGCAGATTTGTTATACAGGTAAACTTGTGTCACAGGCATTTGTAGTACAGATTATTTAATCACCCAGGTACTTAGTACCAAATAGTTATTTTTTCTAATCCCTCCCTCCTTCCACCCTCAACTCAAGTAGGCCCCAGTGTGTGCTGTTCCCCTCTTTGTGTTCTCATCATTTAGCTCCCTCTTATAAGTGAGACATGCAATATTTGGTTTTCTGTTCCTGTGTTAGTTTGCTAAGGATAATGGCCTCCATCTCCATCTATGTTCCTGCAAAGGACATGATCTTGTTCCTTTTTATGATTGCATAGTACTCCATGGTGCATATATACCACATTTTATTTATCCAATCTGCCACTGATGGTCATTTAGGTTGATTCTTTGTCTTTGCTATTGTGAATAGTGCTGTGATGAATATACACATGCATATGTCTCTATGGTAGAACGATTTATGTTCCTTTGGGTATATAGCCAGTAAGGGGATTGCTGGGTTGAACAGTAGTTCTGTTTGAGAAATCACCACACTGCTTCTACAATGGTTGAACTAATTTACACTCCCTCCGCCAGTGGAAAGTGTTCCCTTTTCTCTGCAACCTTACCAGCAGATGTTATTTTTTGACTTTTTAATAATAGCTTTTATGACTGGTGTAAGATGGTATCTCATTGTGGTTTTACTTTAGCAGCAAAATTTCTAATAGCCTGACAACTACTCAAATTTCTCATTAGAACAGAATATATACATAAATTATGTTATGTTACTAAAAATTAATACCATTGTCAGCAATGCAAAAAACAAACTATGCTACATGTAATAATCAGGATGAATTTCAGAGACACCTTGTCTCACAGACATCCAAAAGAATATATTGTATGATTCCATTTGTATAAATTTCAAAAACTGATTATAATCTTTGGTGTAGAAGTTAATGTTTTCTATGGGCAGAGGTGGGTAGTAAGCAGCAGAGAGTTAATAACTTACAGAGGGTATGAAATAGACTTTTGGGATGCTGATACTACTTAGTGTTGATCTAGATGTAATTACATGACATTGTTCACTTTTCCAAAAGTTCAGCAAACTGTACATCTGTGATCTGCATACTTATATAAAAAAGCAAAGTGACTAGAATAGCTAAAACAATTTTGAAAAAGAAGATCAGAGTTGGAGGACTCACACTAACCTGTTTTAAGACTTACTCTAAAGTGACAATCATCAAGACAGTGCTGTATTTATTGATGAAGAGACAGACACATAAATCAATGGACAACAATAGAAAGTCTAGAAATAGATTCACACAAATATGGCCAGTTGATTTGAGATAAAGGTGCAAAGACAATTCATTCAGGAACCCATAGTCGCTTTCATCAAATGATGCTGAAACAGTTGGAATCCATATGTTAGAAAATGAACCTTGACCTGTACCTCACAATTTAAACAAAAATGTGGATCATAGATCTAAATGTAAAATATAAAACTATAGAATTTTCAAAAGAAAATCTTAGTAACCCTTGGGTTATGCAAACTTATTAAATAAGACAATCAAAAGCACAACCTATTAAAAAAAAGATAGACAAACTTGGATTTATCAAATACAAAAATGCTTGCTCTGTAAAAAAAACATTGTTAAGAGAATGAAAAGACAAGCTACAGATAATATTTACAAGTCATGTAGCTTACAAGGACTTGTATTCAGAATATACAAAGAACTCTCAAAACTCCGCAAAAGAAACAACACCACTTACACATACACAAATGGGCAAAATATGCAAACAGGCACTTCACTACAGAAGATATATTGATGACAAATAAAGACATGCTATTCAACATCAGTAGTTATTAGAGAAATGCAAAGTAAAACCACACTAGGACACCACTACACACCTATTAGAATAGCTAGAATAAAAAACAAAAAGACAGGACCAAGTGCTGATAAGGACATAGGAAAACCAGGAGTCTCATACATTGCTGGTGGAAATGCTAAATAATACAGCCACTATGAAAAACAATTTGTCAGTTTCTTATAAAGTACACTTGCCATATGACCCAGCAATCCCACATCTAGGTATTTGCCCTAAGAAATTAAAACTTATACACTCTATTAATAATTGTCAAAAACTAGAAACAACCCAAATGTCCTTCAACAGGTGGCTGAATGAACTGTGTACATCTACACAATGGAACACTACCCAGCAATAAAAAGGAATGGATTCTTGACGTACACAACGTGGATAAATCTCAAAACCATTATGCTAAGAGAAAGAAGCCAAACATAAATGACTGCATGCTGCTTAATTCCATTTATATGACATTCTGGAAAAGAAAAAACTATAGGGCTGGAGAAGAGACCAGTGGTTGCCAGGGCTTAAGAGTCGAGGAGGGTTTTAGTGGAAGAAGAGAAGTTTTTGGGGTGGTGGAACTGTTCTGTGTCCTGATTATAGTTGTGACTACATTAATCTGTACATATCCATACATAGCGTTGTAAATTTTTAAAAAGTTAATTTTATATAAATTTTTAAATGTTTAATAATTTTTTAGGGTAGAATACTGCTTTTTATTTGCATTGTTTGAAGCAAGCTAAACACATTAGTGGAGCTTCAATGGCTACTGCTTTTAGCCAATGAATATTCAAGGATACTAACTTACTTCCTCTCACAGTCATTAAGAAATTCAATTTGGCTGGATGTGGTGACTGCCGCTTGTAATCCTAGCACTTTGGGAGGCTGAGGCAGGTGGATTGCCTGAGCTCAGGACTTCAAGACCAGCCTGAGGAACATGTGGAAATCCTGTCTCTACCAAAAATACAAAAAATTAGCCAGGAGTGGCGGTGTGTGCCTGTAATCCCTGCTACTTGGGAAGCTGAGATGGGAGAATTGCTTGAACAGGGGGGTAGAGGTTGCAGTGAGCCGAGATTGCACCATTGCAATCCAGCCTGGGCAACAGAGCAAGACACCATCTCAAAAAAAAAAAGGAAAAGAAAAAGAAATTCAAAAAATAAACCCATGGAACAAAAAAATAAAATGTCAAACTTTAAGATTCAGCTCTGAGAATTGTGTTTTGGCATTGACCATATCATTACGCACCCAGTAATGAGGTCATACTTCTGCACAGTTCATTAGAATTTACCTTTAATCCTATAGCAAACCATAACTGCAAAGCCAACATGTTTTGGTCAACCTTTATTCCACTGGCATATTTCCATTAAGGGCATATATTAAACAAAACTAAAGAGACAGAGTCTCTCCAAAGTTCTTTGGATTAATACTCTTGGTGATACTTTAAAACATTTCATTCAGAGTATTGTTTTGGGAACTTCCTCTAGCATTCTAATGATTCACAGATGCATGTAATACCATTTCACAGATAATATGTAATACCATTTCATTTTGAGACCATTACAACATTTTTCTCACTTTTTCTTTTCTTCTGCATATGCCACTGTCATTTGTTTTTTTATTTTCTCTTTAATTTTTAATTCTTGTGGGTACATAGTAGGTGTTAAACATTTAATAATTTAAAATTCCTATGTGCGTCATTGTATGTGTGTATATATATCTATATGTATATGAATCAAATTGAATTCATAGATATATGAATATGAAATTCATATTTACATATATATGAATTGAATTGAATTCATATATATGAATTTAATTGAAGACTAATGTACATGAATACATATGAATATATGCATATTAGTTCTCAAGTTTACAAAGAAAAAAAGTGAAACAAACAGGTAACAACAGCAAAAGCAGCCTCAGATAGGTTCTCTCCACAGTGGCTTTGGGAAATCTACAAACATCAGGCTAATGGAAAACATAGGAACTTTGTCCCAACAAATTGGGGAAGTGCTGGTCAACCCCAGTGTACCACCTGCTCTTTGCGCTTGCTGTCAGGAAGATAATGCTGTATGCTATGACCTCCCAGGTGCAGCCATCTCTTCTGCTACCCAGCACTCCATCCTTTAGGTTAGCCAACCTCAGAAAACAGGAAAACAGTTCCATGCTCTCTAGATCTCAGCAATGTCTCCTCACTTTTCTTAGGGTCAGGAAGCAGATGCACCCACCTACCCCTTTGAGGGAGGTCATAAGATGCACAGCACACCAGCAGCTCCACAGAAATCTGCCTCACAAAAATCCCCTCCCTTTTCACTGTCCTAGTTCTTTTTCTATTGCAGACCTGGTCAGAGATTACAGGTTCCAAGAGCCTGGAAAAAAGGACTTGGCATTCTGATTTGAGATTTGCATTACCTATGGATTGCTGGTTTAGTAATTACCTGTGGACACATGTTAACGACCTGTGACACATTTATCAATATTTAGCAATCATTTAGCAATTCAATTTTTTTAACTACTCACTAACTTAAAAAACAGAAAAGAAAACAGATAGGCATCTTCTTTCTTGGTTTATTTTCTATTATTCTATTTTACGTATTTTGTTAAACCCGTTTCTTTCTGTTCATTAGGTAGATAGTGTTGTAGATCCATTAGGAAAAATGTACACACCACACTGCAATGTAAAGAGCTGGCACACAGAGAGAGCCATCTGGTCACCTAGACAATTCACCACAGAGCAGAAGAATTCACCAAGCCCCAGGATTATATTGTCAGAAACATTGTTAATATCTAGAGAACGAATGGATGGCTCGGACACACTCACATTAATAAGCTTGCAGAGCCTGAGATAGACAGATTGACAGGTAAATCAGATAAGACAGTCATATATAGTATAAAAGCACATTAGCCAAGCTCAAAGAAAGATTTATATACATGGCATACTGTCAATTTATGAGCCTGATGTTTACTGCAAGCCTCCCACTACCTCCTCTACTTGTAACCAAAATAAATGGGAAAGTAAGTCATCCAAATGTAAATGGATGCCAATGAAGACAGAAGGAAAGGAATTGAAGGGACCTAAAAAGTTCCTCTTAGAATAGGTGGTTTGCAGCACCATCCTCTCAAATAGCTACACTTTGGACAAGATGACATGAAAACAGCCCCCAACTCCCCACCGTTTTTTTGACACAGGGTCTCCTTCGGTTGCCCAGGCTGGACTGCAGTGGCACGATCTCAGCTCACTGTAACCTCTGCTTCCTGAGTTCAGGCAATTCTTCTGCCTCAGTCCCCCAAGTAGCTGAGTTTACAGGCAGGTGCCACCATGCCTGGCTAATTTTTATATTTTTAGTAGAGACAGGTCTTTGCCATGTTGGCCAGGCTGGTCTTGAACTCCTGGCCTCAAGTGATCTGCCCACCTTGGCCTCCCAGAGTGCTGGGATTACAGGCATGAGCCACTGCACCCAACCAAAAAATCCACAGTTTTGAGACTGCCTCACCAACACTCCCTCTCATCTGTGTCAGGTCACTGCCTCTACAATTTCTTTTTGAGCTGAGTTCTGAAAGACAAGTAGAAAAGCTACAGAGCTACCTATGGGGAATGCGGCATTGCAGGTAGACAGAAGAACATAAGCAAAGAACCAGGGGCATAAAACAAGTTAAGTAGCTGTGCAGACCTTTTGCAAAAGCAATGTGAATGGCAAAAGCAAGAAGGTGGCCAGAACTAAAAGAACGAGTATGTGTCGTGAGCCTCTTCTGTTCGGGTTGCCAGAATGCAAAGATGACTTAGATGTGGTCATGGCCCTCAAGGAGCCCACTGACTGGGAGGGGTTATATGCCGGTAAAGAAACAAGACACAAAGAGGTGCTGTAACAGTAGTAGGTATAAAGTACTATTCTGAGTACAACCGCAACATGATTCTGCTGGCTTGGACCGATTCTAGCTCTCTTAGACAGTAGTAAGTACAGGAGAGTCTTCTATTCATTCTCTCTAGTTGGGGTTTAGGATTTCTTAGGACCTGCAAATTGAAAGTGCTATGGCAAGCATGTACCTTGCCTCTTCTTTTCTAGTTTTCATTCCAGCCCAGTTAACAGCACTTATCTATAATAAAGTGCCTTTGTCCCAGCAGGGGCCATCGCCAAGTAAAAGCAATGAGAGTTTTAAGATTACTGAATCCACACCAAAAATCTTTCATATTTATCTAAAAAGCGTGTAATTATAAAGAAAATACATACCTTGGGAATGAATAATTGAATCATAAAATCCATCAAATGTCATTTTACTCATTTTGCCCAAGTGTCTGTTTGAAATGATTCTAAGCAGTGTGACGTCAATATCTATTGAATGCCAACGTTACACAGGGATGCATAAATTACCCTCCAAGAGAATTAATAGCACATAAATACATCTCCGTTAAATATGTTTCAAATTTAGTTGTTATACATTCATTAGATGTATAGGCTTTTAAAGGTTACATTTTTGGCCAAGTCGCCTTTGAAACCACAAGACATTTTTTTTTCTTTTCTGGAGCTGTAGTGGAGCCCCAGGCCAGGACTGTTATAAATGGTGATGATAGCAGGCAGCTCAGATTACCCCAGAAACAACACCCAGACAAGAGCGCAGAGACATGCCACTTGTTCTAGGCTGCTATGAATTAGAGGCCCCATGGTTAGGTCTCTGAATATTTCTCAGGCAGTTCTTTCAGGCTGCTGTCTCTCTGTGGGTTGGTTCATCTGGAGTTGATGAAGGAAGAACTATTTCAGAGCCAGCATCTGCAGTTCTGGAGCAGTTTACAGACACCTGGGGGTTCAGGCAGCTTTGTGGGTGGCTCTTCCTCCTCAACCTGGAGAGGGCTGGGTTTAATTCCTTCCTGCTAACCCCACATCACCATGCTGTACCCACTGTTCAGCCTTTCTCCCCTTTTGTTGAGAAGACATATTTTTCCACTTTTACTTGGTAAAGTAATAATTATCATTTCTTAAAAAGAAGATTCCAAGATGTTGGGGCAGGGGTTGTTTTAATTAAGCAACCATAGGAAGGAAGAGAAAGAAAGAATACTATCCTTTATTAAGCACCTAACAATTATTTCAATCGTCATGCAGCACCCCAGTAAGACGGACATTGTTATTAGGACTCATGTAGGGAGCAGAGGGTAGTACTTAAAACCACTGAAACTGGAGTGAACGAAGTGGATTCAAATCCTGGCTTCAGGACTTACTAACTCATGACATTGACAAGCAACTTAACATATCCATGTCTGCCCCATTTTCTGGTTTCTCATTTATAAAATGGAAAAATCTATGTTTCTATTTCTCAATTTATCATAAATGAGATAATATTCTACATGAAAAGCACTTACATGAGTGCTTGGCATATAGTAAGCTCTCAGAAAATGTATCCATGTCTGCCCCATGTTCTGCTCCCTCACTTGTAAAATGAAGAAACATGGCAAAATCTCAGACTTCACCTCAGTTCTTGACAGTATTGGGGATGAGAGGGAAAAGGACCCTGCAGAGCACGTTTGGGAGTATGTGAAGACCCCCTGAGATCTGGTAGAACTCACTCACTAAAGTGGTAAGCAAGTGGAGAGTATTAAATGTTGATGAACATTAAGAAGATGAGCAGAAGTAGGTAGGGTTGACCAAGCACCCAAATGGTGCATTTGCTGTTGCTCACATTCCCTTCAGAAAGAGGAGGAAGAAGTGTTACCATGGGACTCCAGAATGAAAAACCAAATATGCTCTACATGTTCTCACTTACAAGTGAGAGCTAAGGTATGGGTGTGCAAAGGTGTAGGAAGTGATATAATGAATATTGGAGACAGAAGCAGGGTAGAGTAGAAAAGGGGTGAGGGATAAAAAAATAACCCGACATATTGGGCACAATATACACTACTTGGGTGCTGAGTGCACCAAAATCTCAGATTTCACCATCATAAAATGCATCCACATAACCAAAAAATCACTTATACCTCGAAAGCTATTGAAATATATACATTTTATAAGAAATACGGCCCCAGCCAAAAGGCAATAGGACTGTCCCTGCTGAGCCCAGGAGTCCCTAAAGCTGAAGCATATGGTGCCATCAACAAGGACATAGCATTTTAGGTGGATCGAGGCATTTTAGGTGGATCGAGGACACAGCATTTTAGGTGGATCAAGGACATTGCATTTTAGGTGGATCGAAGACATTGCAAGTTTGTTTGGTTGAGCTATGAGGAAATGGCCACTCTCAAGTGAAAATAAAGGCAAAGCCTTGTTCATTACTCAGAGACACTCTCTCCCTGCACACCCTGATCCCTCCTTCTCTCTCTGCTCTGACCTTAGCTACTTCAAGGAAAAAGATGTTTAGGGGTGAGGCTGCGGTCTCTCTGTCCCTAAGCAAGATCAAAAACCATATGTACCCATATGAGTATGCAGGGGAACTCTGGTGAGGAGAAGGAATAAAGGAATAAAACTGTTAGGACACTGTTAAGTACAGGTGCCCAAGTCACGATTGCACATGCTTCAACAGGAGAAGAGAGCACCCAAATTCAACTGATGGGATTGGAGCGAGGTTCACAATAGATGGGAGAAGCTAAGGTGATGTTGAGAATGGGGTTTTTGGGCAGGGTCTGTGGTTGCTTCTACCTCTGAAATAGCAATAGATACATTAAATATTTGTACTTCCCATCCTATAAGTGCCAGAGGGGATTCTCCAAGTCAAAAAGAGCCACATGTAAAGAACTGTTGTCAGTTTTGGGGAGCCTTCAACCCTAATGAGGCCACTTTGAGCCACGAGTCCCTGTGGCTGATGATCTTGCCTATTGGAGTCTCTGGCAAAGGGGGCAGATTCTATCAGAGATGTCCCTTGGCGTTTCAGACCTGTCACCACCCTGACATGATTCACAGGTACATGCTTTTCGGAAAGCGGCTCTAAGATTGCTGTAGGGCTGTCATTCAAACTGAAACCTGATGCAAAGAGGCCTTGTAGCTCTTTGTAGCTCTCCGATAGTTCTTTTTTCCTTTTTGGCGTGGGTGAACCAGAACTCAGTGACCAACAAGGTAAGAAGAGCCCAACAAGCCCCACTTGTCAAAAATGTATGAAGCGAATCTGGCCCCAGCAGCATCTTGGCTTTACACAAAAAAAGTAGTAGCTGTCCCTTGAGAAAAATTTTATTCCCCATTCTGCACCTGAAGTGAAGCCACTGGCTCAGTGAGGCCCTTGGTTCACAAAGTTTCCCTCAAGTGCCTGGGCCTGGTTCACTCATGGTTCAGCTAAGCTAAAACCCGTTGGTGTCCAGTGGGCTGGCCCCAGCTGTTTAGCTGCCTGCCAGCTATGCAGAACCAGGATGTGGTTGCTCTGCTCAGGAGGCAGAACTCAAAGCCATCCTCATAGCTCCAGCCAATATTCCCTTTGATTAACCATATTATATTTTTTCCTAACTCTTAGACTGTGGCCAATGGCTTAGCTATTCAGTTTGCCATTTAGACAACCACAAACTGGCAGATTAAAGACACCCCACTCTGGGGCCATGAAATGTGGAAACATATCACAGCTGCTAATCAAACCATCTGGGTTGCTCCTACAGATGCCTACAGTAAGGGTCTGTGCTCTGATGAGATGAGCTGTAATCAAGCTCTCTATGGGGTCTGCAATGTCCAGATTGCCACCATTGCCGCCATGATCTCTCATCTTCCCAGACATGGCAACATGGCCACCATCATGGACTGTGAACAAAACAAGGGACTTTATGTTTCTGGTGCAGAAGCTGCCACTACATGCCAGATTTGTGACTCCTGCTGAAAGGATCTGTGACTCCTGCCTTGATCCATTTATCTTCCAGAAAGGAAGACTACACGTAACCCTTGAAGTTGATACATCATGTTTTTGGCTTTCTGGACCATTTGTAGTCTGACAATGGTAAACTTTTCATCACAGTAACTACCCAATTATAGGCTAATGGTCAAGGTATTCAATAGACATTCAACACTCTCTGCCACCCACAGGTATTATTTTGAGTTGGGAAAGGCTTTGCCATATTTCTGACTTTACCTCAATTACCTTCTTCTAGTACATATACCTTCCTAAGACAATTCAGTCACTGAATGTGGCTGTTCCCAGGAAGGGATTATGTTCTCTTTCATTTCCTGGGTAATAACTGGAATGTAAGGGGTGAGGGTTTATATAAGCCTCTTTTGAAAATTCTGGACCCCTCCTGACCATTCCCGGGGATAATGCTCTTTTCAATTCCTTGACAACAACCCTAGGTAAGGTTGGTTTGATCACCCTCTGGGTAGAGGCACAGGCAAAAGGGGGCCTGCAGGACTCAAATTTGATTCTAGTTTGGCCATCTGGGGTGTTCTTATTGGACTGGCTGATAAGAGAGCATAAGGCTGATGACTACCTGGTTGAGTACACTACTTACCGAGTCCCCTACAGTGGCCCCCATGTGCCAAGGTAGGGGTTATAGGGGGTCTCTGCAAGTTTCATGAAAATGCCCTTATCCTTTTCACGTTTGATCTCTCTGAATGAAAGGTGTGGGTGTGAATATAGGATAATTTTTTTCAGGTGATATTATAGCTCCTAGAATGGGACACACTACTTTTCTGGCCATTTCCAGAAAAGAATATCGACCTTGGCACTGGAGAAGAGAACACCTTAGAACCCAGGAGGGATGGAGCAGTGAGGGAGACTAATACTACTTCTCTTTCAGAAACTTCCCTGGACCATTGATCTTGAGGGAAAATGTCCTGGTGTCACTCTCCCAACCTGACACAAGCACCTTAAATTTGGCTGACTTCTGTGTCTGTCATTCTCCATCAGATGGTGCTAACAAAACAGCAGGGAAGAGCCCCAGTTCCTGCACCTCTCCTGCACCTTTCAACAACCATTGGATGTTTTCCTCTTCACTCTTTTCCTAGCTGTCACTCAGTCATTCCACGCAGCAGGTGAACGCCTCCAGTCTGGAAGCATGAACCAAGAGGACAGGTTGGATTGACTGTCCTCAGGCCAAAAATAAGGACATGGGAAATGAACTTGGAGGCTTAAGGTCCACCAGACAAATGGGATCCCAAGCTGCCAGCATGGACAGCTGGGGCCCTCCAACTCATGTAGGTCTCACCTGAAGGAAGAGGTAGAGGGGCATCTATTGTAAACAATGATTCCTCCTTAGGGGAACCATGAACACTCCTATGACTAGACTTGTTGTATGGAAGCCAGGTATGGAAACAGTGACAGCTATGGAAATAGTGGTGAGAAAAGCATCCAGAGGTGTTGAGTGCATTTTGCAGAAGAGGTACAGGAACTGGGCCCTTTCCCTGCTGTTCTGCTGGACTTGTTAGAGCTGTCTGGTGGAGAATGACTGCCACAGAAGTCTGTTAAATTTAAGACAAACTCTGTGGAATCTGGCACCTCACGTGTGGCTGCAAGAGACTTCAAGTCAGATGTTTAAGCAAATATCACCAGTAAATTACATAGCTCTCAGATGACTGTGGAGAACTCTCCAAAACGAGGCTACACTTGGGTATTTGGGAGAGATTCCTGGAGAGATGGTGGATATGTTATTTGTGCCCACCCCAAGGGCAGGTTGTTTTACAATAGGAGTCACCCAACTACAAATAGTACAGTGGTAAGGTGTGGTGGCTCACACCCCTAATCTCAGCCCTTTGGGAGGCTGAGGTGGGCAGATCACTTGAGCCCAGGAGTTCAAGACCAGCCTGGGCAACATGGTAAAATTCTGTCTCTCCCCTACCCCCCCAAAAATACAAAAATATTAGCCAAGCATGATGGTTCATGCCTGTAGTCCCAGCTACCTGGGAGGACTACTGGAGCCTGCAGTAAGCCACGATCATGCCACTGCACTCCAGCCTGGACAACAGAATGAGACCCTATCTATAAAAGGAATGGGAAGGAAGGAAGGGATGGATGGATGGGAAGGAGGGAGGGAGGGATTGAAAGAAGGGAAAGAAGGGAAAGGAGGGAGGGAGGAAGGGAGGAAGGAAGACAGGAAGAGAGGGAGGGAGGGAAGGAGGAAGGGAAGGAAAAGAAAAGATGCAGTGATATGCAATTTGTCTTAGCTGAAGAGATTAATGATATCACTTTGGGTCTTGAAGGCACTGAAATCAGCCTCAGTTCACTGGCCAGGACTGTTACTGATGAGAGAACTGGCCTAGACTTTCTCCTCTCTTAAAGCAAAGTCTAAGCAATCACTAAAACATCCTGCTGAACCTGAAGGAATTCTTCAGCCAAGTGAAAAGGTCAATACAGAAACTAAAGGAGAAAGTCACCTGACTTTTAAAATTAAGTCCCTTAGGTTTATGGAATTTGCTCAGCTGGTTGGATCCAAGACACTGGGGCCATGGTTGAGGTCAGTACCACAAAGCTGCCCTCATCCTGCTGCTGGGAGTTGACCTGTTGATAGTATACATAATTAAATGTTGCATGAGATTAATTGATTAGATTTGACCCTGGTCTCTGTCAATCAGATTAATTAGAGTGGCCAGAGATTTGGCAGACTCATGGAAAATTCACCAGAATCCAAGATGGTGTAAAAATCAGGGGTGAATATTGTTGGGGGAAAATTCTCAACACATCTCTAACGTTTCTGCACATCCTGTGAATGATGCAGTAATTGCCTTTCTCCAGGACTACCTTTTAAAGGACATTTATAAAGCAAACAGATAGAAATAGTATTTTCATTTAAAAAAAGGTGATTTGCATATGGTCTTAGAAGATTAAGACAGTATCTTTTTCTGGAGCAAAGGTAGGTATGCTTATTGTTCATTTTAAAAGATTTGGGTTCCCTAAACTCTGGAATGCTCTCCTGTAGTGTATCCATCTGGGCCAATCCCCATCATTTTTATGGGACTTGAGATGAAGGGGAACTCAAACAAATGCACTGATCCTCATTCTGCTTGCTTTTCTGTGAGTAATAGAATACATTTTCTCTGACCCAGGAGTCTCCTATCTTCTGTCCGCATCCATGAAACTGTGACAGGCTAACTTGTAGCTTGCAAAGAGATAAAATCTCGGACCTTTTTCAGTTCCTAACAGTTATGAAGTGAGATTTTGGATAAACCATTTGCTCAAAAAAAAAAAAAAAAAATTAAAGAATTCTGTAGAAATCTAAATGTTTCTAAAATATATCCACAAAGCTATTTTTAGTTCATTTGTCCTTTTCATTTTTTGAAATTTCTTCATTAATTCTTCAATTTTTACCAAACACTACTTAAGAAGTGATATAACAACATACAGAGCACAGCAGATTCTTACCTGCCAGAGCATGCAGTCTGGTGGGGAAGGCCAGAGACACCAGTCTTCATATAGTACTGGGAGGAGCATATCTTATGATAAGTGTCATGAAATAAAAGGGCAGGGTCCTAAGAGAAAGAATATCAGATGGGACCCTCATTTAGATGGGGGTGGGGGAGTGGAGTGGCCAGACAAGACATCGCTGAGGAAGGGACAGTGAGCTGAGATGAGAAAGGCATGTGGCAGTGAAGCAGTCTTCAGGGTAGGGGAGAGCCAACAGCCTGTGTAAAGGTTCAGGTTCTGAGGGAGAGGATCTTGGCAGACCCCAGTGTGGAGGAAGTGAAAAAGCGGAGGAGAGAGGTTCCAAATGAAGCTGGGGAGTAGGGCAGAGGCCAGATCAGACTTAGCCTTGTATTCAATCATTTTAAGGCTCGTGGTTTTATCCTGTGACCTGTGGGGGCCATTAAAATGTAAGTCTTATAAGGAGACAGAGTAAGGTCTTCATCTCTCTCATTCATCACAATATTTCTAGCACCTGGAACAGTGCGTGGCATATAGTAGGTACTCAATAAATATGTGTTCAGTTACTTGAAAAAATGATACAATTTGCATTTAAAATAAATCACTTTGGCTGCTATATGAGAACGGACTGAAGGAGATGAAAGCAGAGCAGGAAGACAAGTTAGGAGACTATTGCACATACTAGTGATAAATTCAGTAGGTTGGACTGGGGGTAGCAGGAGAGATGAAGCATGTATTCCCTTACACACACCTTTTTGTTTAATTAATCCTTAAGGATCTAGTCAGCTTGGAAAATTATGAAAGATCATCAAATACAATGCAACTAATAAAGATAGTATGTTACATGATGCTTAGAGTCTTTGGGAGTAACCTCTAGTTATATGTAGTTACTGGTGCCAGCAAAGACAGTGAAAGAGGAAACTTGCTTGTGAAGACAAAAAGAAAATTGATAATTGAAAACACATCCAGTAAAACTTCCAGGCTCAGCAGAATAAACCCTAGATCTTTTCCTCTTCCAGACGTCATCAAACTGTCTCCCCAGCCTGATGGCCCCTTACTCCCCACAGGTCACAGTGAGTTGGAGTCTCACCTTGCCATTGTGGGGATCCCTTTTGTTCCAGTGAGGATGGTAAGCATCCAGTGTATGCATGTGTGTATGCACATGTGTGCGTGCGTGCACACTCAGCCCAGCTTGCATCCTGATAAAAAAAAAAAGAGCTCCTCCCGTCGGCTTATGAGAGAGAATGTTAAGTGAGTATGTGAGAGGGGCATTTGAGGTGAGAGAATAGGACAGTGCTGCTCCGGTTCACATGGTATCCGTGCCCCCTGTGTCACATGCCACAGCGTTGGGCATGGCAATTCCTGAAGCAGAAGCTGCAAAAGAACTGGCCAAGGTTATTCTGGTACCATAGTGGTCTCCATCTCCCAGCCCAGATGGCCAGGAATGCTATGAGGCAGAGAACTTTGCTCCCAACGGAGAGCTGAGCACTTGGCACCGCTTAATTCATGACCACTCATGCCCACTGGACAGGTTCGCTTTCCCTTTTGAAGGGCAGGGGGTAGGCAAGGGCCCTAGAGAGGGAGTTCTTATTGAGAGACAGTGGAAGGGCTGTTCAGGTTCTGTGTCAGCCCTGCTGGGCACGCCCACAGCCCAGGTGGGGGCTGAGT
>PVKP010035726.1:0-23042 GCA_004027715.1 Plecturocebus donacophilus | reverse complement strand
TTACAGGAACCTAGATGGCATAGCCTACTACACACCTAGGCTGTATGGTATAGCCTATTGCTTCAAAGCTGCTAACCTGTACAGCATGTTACTGTACTGAATACTGTAGGCAATTGTAGCACAAGTGTGTTTGTGTATCTAAACATGGAAAAGGTACAGTAAAAACACAGTATTATACACACACTGGGGTCTGTTGGGGGGAACTAGGGGAGGGACAGCGGGGGGTGGGGAGTTGGGGAGGGATAACCTGGGGAGAAATGCCAGATGTATGTGATGGGGAGGAAGGCAGCAAACCACATTGCCGTACATGTACCTATGCAAACAATCGTGCATGTTCTTCACATGTACCCCAAAACCTAAAATGCAATAAAATACATATTTTAAAAAAAACCACAGTATTATAATCTTATGGGACCACTGTCTCATATGTGGTCCTTTTGTTGACCAAAAGGTTGTTTTGGCACACATGACCATGTTCTGAAAAATAGAACAAAACAAGCAAAATAGAAAAAAAAAAAAAAACTAAAAATATACTCCTTAAGTGGTGAGTAAACCATACAGCTGGAAAGGCATATTCTGTTTCAATTAAAATTGACACAGAAAAGCCAACATCAAAATATAGGCTAGTGAAGTTATTCAGCTTTAAAAGTAGCAGATAACTTGAGTCAAAGTTTTGGAAAAGCATGTTTTGCAAGCTTCTTTCCTTCAATTCAGCTGTACAGATGCCGCAGAAGCAAGAGATCCCAGACTTTAGGGTGGGGAAAACACCAGAAGCCTTAGGAAGATAGAAGGTTTTTGTATTTCCTTGTGGGGAAGAAAAATTGTACCTAGAGTAGAAGGGAGTCAGTTGCCACAGTAGGAAATAGGTCAGGGAGGAGCTCTGTTTCCCCACCACCTCCTCTACATGTAATTACAATGTAAGCAAGCAGCAATCAGAAATTACAAAGGCTGGTGGCTCACGCCTGTAACCCCAGCACTTTGGGAGGCTGAGGTGGGCGGATCACGAGGTCAGGAGATCAAGACCATCCTGGCCAAGATTGTGAAACCCCATCTCTACTAAAAATACAAAAGTTCGATGGGTGTGGTGGCTCAGGCCTGTAGTCCCAGCTACTCGAGAGGCTGAGGCAGGAAAATCAGAGGAGGCGGAGGTTGCAGTGAGCCGAGATCACACCACTGCACTCCAGCCTGGGCAACAGAGGGAGACTGTCTCAAAAAAAAAAAAAAAAAACAAGAAGAAAGGAAAAAAAAGAAATCACAGTACCATCTGGGGCGTGGTAGCTCACACCTATAATCCTAGCACCTTGGGAGGCCAAGGCAGGAGGACTGCTTGAGTCCAAAAGTTAGAGACCAGCTTGGGCAACATAGTGAGACTCTGTCTCCACAAAAAAATAAACAAAATTACCTGTGGTAGCACACACCTGAAATCTCAGCTACTCGGGGGGCCGATGTGGGAGGATCACTTAAACCGAGTTCAAGGCTGTAGTGAGCCATGATGGCACCACTGCACTCGAGCCTGGGTGACAAAGTGAGATCCTGCCTCAAAAAAGAAAAGAAAAGAAATAATGATAGTACCCTGAGCTCAGGTGCTTGCAATTTCCCTGATGGCAGAGTCATCTGAAGTTGGTGGGAAGAAGGTTCTATAGGCAGTAGTTGAGCCCCATTGACAACTGCAGAGTTCCTGTTACCCTAAAAAGCACATCGAGGGGGCACCGGCAAGGGCCTGGAATTTTTGTCCTTCCCAACTAAATGTGATCTGCTAAGTAGCTGATAGTCCCCAGGAACATGAGCTCACTGAGAAAAAAAAATTGACAATTGAGGCATGCACACTAACAGTTAAAAAAAATTGAAATACTGGATATAACACATGCAGTAGTTGAAATCAAATAGTCAATGGATGTGAGAAATTGCAGAATGAATACAAAGAATGAACTAGCAACATCCTATGCCAGTAGAGAACAAAACAAGTTTCATTCAATTCTAAGTGGAAAGAAATAGGACATTACAACCAAAGATTCTTCTACTCTGTCACATTTTTCGTCATGTATTAAAGGCAACAGACAGACATTCTCAAGCAGGTAAGACATCAAAAAGTACAGCATCCATGAATACTTCTCAAACAGCAGTGAACAATAACCAGTCATTCCATGAACTCCAGCCAACTATAGTGTATCAAAAATGAAGTTCTCAGATTTCTTGGCTCCTGTGGGTCACATAAACATAAAACTAAAAGTAGAGGACTCAAGGAATTGTAGTTAAGACTGCAAATATTATCAATTTTGATTGAGTAAAATAAAATGTACACTGCTTTTTTTCTTAAGTTGGAGGGATGAAAATAAGTATGTATACTAACTTACCATTTTTAAAAATTAAGTAGTGAATAAATAGTGTCTACAAGGAAAATGTGTAGTTTAAAAAGTGACTCCAGACACAGGCATTGCATTGTTGGTTTTGGTTTTTTGTTTGTTTTTGTGTGTTTGTTTTTGGGATGGAGTCTTGCTCTGTTGCCAGGCTGGAGTGCAGTGGTGCAATCTCTGCTCACTGCAACCTCCGCCTCCTGGTTCAAACTATTCTCCTGCCTCAGCCTCCTGAGTAGCTGGGACTACAGGTGTGCGCCACCACACCCAGATAATTTTTTTTTTTTTTTTTTGAGACAGAATCTCGCTCTGTTGCCAGGCTGGAGTGCAATGACACAATCTCAGCTCACTGCAACTTCTGCCTCCCAGGTTCAACTGAGTCTCCTGCCTCAGCCTCCCGAGTAGCTGGAATTACAGGCATGCACCATCACTCCCAGCTCATTTTTTGTATTTTTTAGTAGAGACAGGGTTTCCCCATGTTGGTCAGGCTGGTCTCGAACTCCCGACCTCAGGTGATCTGCCCGCCTTGGCCTCCCAAGGTGCTAGGATTACCGCACCCAGCCTGCACTTTCTTCTTAACTTTGGAGGTACCATTTAGGAAACCATACTCCAAGGGATAAAGAGACATTTATAACTTCAATCATTTTTAAATTGACGTTACGTGTAATCAGTGATCTTAAGAAACATACACTGATAGAGAGCAATCACCCATATGACAGAACATTGCTCTTTAATCCTGCCATTTGGGAAAAGAAAGGAGAGGAGGAGAGGGATGTATACTTTTTTGCTGATTGCAAACAATGTTTGGCAGTTTGGGGTCAGAGAGAGTCACATTCTGTATTTCTTACATATTTGATCCTTTTCTGGGCTTGGATAAATTTTTCATCATTGAAGAAAAAAAAAACTAGCTTCATAAAAAGAAAATGACAGGTGAAAGGTAAAAACTGTACATATATTTTGTTATGAAGAGAAGCAAAAAAAAATAGGAATATGTTTGGATGCTGATGAGAACCGTACTATAGAGAAGGAGGGGTGCAGGCTGGGTTCCTGGGGAACTGTCCAGGAAGCATATAAACCGATGCATACAGCACCGCACCTGTAGAAGGGAGGAGGAGAAAGCAGATGTGGGCAGGGGGAAAAGGCCAGCTGTGATGGAGCCCAACATCCTTCGCCAACCCCACGGGAAGCTCTGGAGCTTCGACAGCCCTTCAGAGATGTCTGAAGTTGGGCTGGAAAGAGCAGGCCTTTAGCTTCTACATCAGTTACTGGCTGGGGGCCACCAGCATACCTACCCCCAGCCTAGCTGCTCTCTGCAGTCCTGGAGAGGAGGAGGCAGGAAGCTGTGTTGACAGCATGCCAGCAACTGGAGCAGCAAGTCCTTCACTGATCCAGTGCTGGAGGCCCATCAGTGTCCACCACAGGGAGATGACTCAGGGACGAGGAGATGGCAAAGGCTGAGAAGCAAAACACTGCTGGGGTTCACAGTCTCATGGAGCTAGCCTGCAGTTCCTTCACTATGACAAGGGTAGAGTGCCAACTGGTATGGAGGTTTGGTGGTGGAAGGGATAGATCGTCCCCTGTGAGTATCTACGTACTCAAATAAACTTTGAGAAATGCTATGTCTGGCAGGAAAGAAAGCTAAGAAATGTTTGTCTGAGACTGGGAAAGCAGGCCTCCTGGGGACACTTAGGAGAGTTGGAGGGTACCTTTGTATGTCCATAGGAGTGGGAAGGTTAAAGCAGGACAGGTCATTTCTATCATGATGCCCTCCATCAACTTAGTGGCTCAGGCCGGGAAACTTGAAGGCAGAATTGTCCTGGAGGATTTCCAATGCTGGCAAAGTATCATGGAGGAAGAGAGGGACTGGAAGTATTTGTAGGAGAAGAGGACAAATGGAGGACGTCTGATGGCTGGTGGTGTTGAGGCTCAGAAGCGTTGTACAGCTTGACCAGATTCGAAAAAGCAATGCAGCTGTGGTGTGTCATATGCCAGGGGCCTGGTGGGAAAGCATGGCACCCTCAGCTGGGTAAATAGAGGAGCATGTGACTTACAAAAGAGCTGGAGGAGGAGAGGACACCCAGGAACGGCGCAGTGCCTTGGCGTTGGAGCTGTCTTTGCTGTCCTAGGGCTGAAGCAGGAGGAGACAAATCATAACAGAACCGGGTGACTGCCAGGCTCTGGGGAGAGGACTTCCTAAGAGGGGCCTGGACTTCCAGGTAAGGGAAGCAGCCAGCCCTCCAGGAGCCAGCCAGGAGAGAGCCTGTGGAACAGGGGCCTCTCCCTCAGTCTCCCCATCCTCCCACTCCCTGTCTCATTCTCTAGGAGACAAGGGAGCCTCCGGCTCAGAGCAAGATACCCGTGGAGGAAGAATTTGGAATCAGAGCACACCCTTACTCCCCATGGCAAAGTCATCAAATCAACCTGGGCATCAAAATCTTATTTATCAGCTAAAAGCCGTCATCCTCCTCGTGTGGTTTGCAGAGGGCTCCTCATATATGGCAGCGCTTCCTGCGACAATGCCACTGGAGAGTGCACCATTCCCAAGGCGCAGTGGGAGCTCGCTCAGGGAAGCGTTTCCTCCCTCTCCGCGGAGCCTCCAGCCACGCTTACAAAGAATTTCTCCTCCCTGTGGTCGGCTTGGCCAGCGGCAGCCGCCGAGCTGCGCCAATGCCCGCCTCTGGCCAGGGATTCACGGGCGCAGAGCAGCGCCCCGGGCCCTTGGAGGAAAAGGGGAGATCGCGGCGCCCGCGACATCCAGGAGCTCCGACGACCTTGGCCTCCCCGCTAACCCCCAACGAAGGTACGGCGGGAGTCCAGGCCGACATCAAGTTCCCTTCCCAGTGCGCGGGGGAGACAACCGGCCGCGGCTGCCCCCGGCTCGCTCTCGGCTGTCCCGCAGCTGCGAGGCCGGGACCAGAGCGCTCGCTTCCCGGGGGGCATCGGAGCCGCTGGGGAAGGCGGAGCGAGCTCGCAGCTGCTAACCCCGAGGGGCGCGGGAGGAGGGTCTGGATTCCGGTGGCAGGAACTGGGGCTCTGCGCCACCGGTTCGGGCGGCCCCAGGAAATGCCTGCTTTGCGGTCCCGCAGCGGGTAGCGGGGGAGCTCGGCCCCGGAGGGCGGCTGCTGGGGAGGCGGAGCTGGGCGCGGGGCTCCAGCAGCTGCGGAGCCTCCTAACCCAGCCTAGAATCAGAGGACCTGCAGGCGGAAAACACTGCGGGGACATTTTGGCTCAAGTCTCCCATTCTACAGATGTGAAATTTTAGAGGGACCCGATTGGGGTTACGCAGAGAGCTGTTGGTAGCAGGACCTGGGGGAGGAGGGAGAGGAGAGGGCCCCAGTGGCGACCCCGCCCTGTCCTAAAGGAGAGGGGATGCGTCCCAGATGAGAGCCCTCAGAGGCCCTAGCTGCGCCCCCCGTTAGGTAACGCCAAATAAACCAACCCGAATAAAACATAAACCTTACAGGCACGCTGAAATAGAATTCTATCTCTTGTACATTTCCGAATGCAAACATTTTGAGTGAGTTTATCAGAGGTAAACTTTCCCTCGGTTTTAGTGGTGGCATTTTGCTGATGCCCAGGCTCCAAGCGTGGGGAACCCCGCAAAGGTTAAGGGCAGACGCTCAAACTGGGTTCACGGTTAATTTGGCCACTACCTCTGTCCAGGTTTGAGCCTTGACTTCTGCATCTGCGGAATGGGAAGCTGGATGGGAGAGATGGCGCTTGCCAAGGGTGGACCGAGAGCGACCGCGCGCGTGGGAATTTCACGGCGCAGCCTGTGACTCTCGAGCGCAATGAGAGGATCAGCTGGGTGGGCAAAAGGGCCAAAGCGTCGGTTCGCTGCCCAAATCCTCCTCCGGCGCCGCTTCCCATCCCGTCCAGGCGCTGTCCGGGCCCCAGACGACCCTCCGACTGTGCCCAGGGAAGGCCTCGCGGCGTGGTGCACCTCGTGACCTCCCTGATGTTCTCAGTAATGGGAACTGAATGGCCGCCGGGTGGGCCCGGCCAGAGACATGGCTGTGGGAGCTCAGCTCTTCGCTGCACTCAGAGCGATTTCCGACGCCCACATCTATACCTCCACTCCCTCCTTCCCTCAATCCACCCCCGGAAAAAGGAATGCCAAATGTATTCAGCTGGCTCGATTTGTAATTGCTCACTTATTAGACTTCACTAATCCTCAGGACGGGGACCTTTTTTATTGGGATTATCAAAATCCTTAAAACACTGGAAGACTCACACCCAGGCAGGCCTGAAGTTGGCCACGTGGGAGCTACAGTTCGCCTAACACACACCTATACGGCGTGAATTTTCACCTAAATAACATAAAATTTGAATACACCCCCTAAGGAGACACTATTTCTTCTTCACATTTCCAAGTAGAGTCGGACTAGTGCTCAGAAACGTATTTGTTCTCATGTTTTCGAAGATTAAAATAAATGAATTAGATTTAAAAATTCAAGGCGAAGAACAAACACAATGTCCCAGTGAGAGAGGGAGAGAAAAGCTAGAGAGAAGTTATTGCTGAGAATATACAGGCGGGAGGGAACTCCTCCGCCTAATTGATTTCTCCCGCAACAGTTTAGTAAGGAAACGTCTTGGGCTCATAGAAGTTACAGAGAAGTCACCGGTAGCACAGCCGGGGCGCACGGGTCCCTTGGTGACCGCTGTGCTATCTGAATCCTCTCTGACCATGACCGCTGCTCAGGCACATTTCAAACCAGAGGTGCTTACGTCGTCAGTCTGGCTTTCTCAGCTTGCTTCCGACGGTGGGGGACCGGACCCAGGGTGGGGCTGCGTAAACTCGGGGACACTTGGGAACATTTACTCGGGAAGGGAGAGAGAGGGACCGGTTGCTGGCGGCTGGTCCTGGACCGCGTGGTCGAGGGACCAGGGCTCGGGTCGGCTCCGCTGCGCCCGCCTTCGCAGTCAGTGAAGTACAGCGCGGGCGGCGGCTCCCGGTGAGTCACTTCGTGGGTGTCACAGCCCCGGGGGTCGCTCTGGAGTCGGAAGGAATGTTCTGTCCCCGGAACCGCGTGCAGCCGGGAGTCGGAGGCCCTCTGGCCCCGCAGAGGCTGGGCTGCAGGCATCGAAAACTTCCTGATCACGACCAGTATGAACTTGATCCCGAGCTTCCGAACTCCAAACGCCTGGGCAAGAATTCAGCAAAGCGCCGCACCGTTCACTCGCACTTCCCCCACCTGTTTCCTGGAAGACGGGCTTACCCGCCCCAGTCCCGGGTGGGTCATTTTGCCAAAGAAAATGGGGTTGGAGGTGCCTTCGAGTAGACTTTCACTATTAAATAAGCGCACCTCAGTGATGGATTTGTTCCAAATTGATGTCTGACTTAAAAAAAAAAAAAAGAGGTAGCGAATGGCAACACGAAATAATCAGTGTCACAAGTCAGCGAATCAAACTGTCTCCTAAATTAAGGCAAATGTTGGCTTTCTATCTATTCAGGGAAAAGGGGAAGATGGAAAATTTTCTCAAACCTAACGTCTCTAACAAACTCCTATCAGATAAAACTTCCTGCACATGACTCCCACGCACACGTTTCGACCAGGAAACTTTTGTTTACCAGACTCTCTCTTCCTGTTAATTTCTCCGGTCTCTCCTTTCCCTTCCCCAACTTATTTTCGGCAGTTTGGAAGGCTGGAGATTTTTTCTTAAGGACACTTTACACTGATCCCAGTTAACCAGCAGGCCAAGGGAGAGCAACACCTGGCAAAGAATAAGAAACACACACACACACACACGCACGCACACACACACACGAGTTGACAGCGATTTGTACTTAAACTTCCGTGCCCATGCCTGCCCCAGACAGGCCCCCGAATGAGTCCCCGGCGTGGGTTGGGCAGGTTCGAGCGCCTAGGGCATCTCTGCCCCTGCTCTCCGCTCTCCAACCGCCTCCCTACACTGCAACGCGTATCACGAAACCGCCTGTGAAACATCTGGATGGAGACTCGCGTCCCAACATCTGGGCAACTACAGACAAGGCTGGCTCCTAGGGAGAGAGTGCGGAAATGCGCGCGGGTGCGCGGACGCACCACCCTGTAGGGTAGGACCTCTCCCAGCGCTCGGTCAAGGCAGCATTCTTCCCACCATCTGCTCCTGTCACCAGCCCCTAACTCCGCCCCTCTGGGCCCGCCCCTTGTTCCGCAGCCAATGACAATCCCCGACCGCCCGACACCGCCCAGAAGCCTTTCCACACCCCCACACCCCGGGAGCGGGTTGGCTGCTGAGCGCTCGGCGCAGCGCCCGTATTTGCATGGGGTTCGGGGTTCCCGGTAGGTGGAGCAGCCCGTCACTCTGGAAGGCCAGGACCGCCCCCTCCAGCTCTGTGCCCAGCTCTCTTCCTGCGCAGTTCGCCTCTGCAGGCTCTGCGGGGAAGTGCCGGGGCTGCTCTCGAGGCTCGGTTCTTAGGACTGCGAGGAGGCAGCCCCGGCGTGCGGCCGTGCGCACCGTCTCGAGTGGCCAGAGCGCGGGAGTGCAACCTCGTCCTGGCTCCGAGCGCGTCGTCGCGCCCCAGGAGCAGACCCACGGCCAGCAGTTACCGCCCTCCCGACTTTCAGTTCCAGTTGCAGCTTCTGCCGGGCAACATGTCAAGAGCCGCCGCCGCTGCAGCCGCCGCCGCCTGGGGAAGAGCAGCAGCAGGAACAGCGGCGGCCGCGGGCACGCGGGAGCTATAAAGCCAGCCCCGCGGGAAACCCCTCTGCGCTCCCTGCCCGGCGGGCCCCACGCCATGTGCTGAGCCATGCCCCTGGCCGCGCCCGCGGGCAGCGTATGGGGCAGCGCCTGAGTGGCGGCCGATCCTGCCTCGATGTCCCCGGCCGGCTCCTCCCGCAGCCGCCGCCGCCCCCGCCGCCGGTGAGGAGGAAGCTCGCGCTGCTCTTCGCCATGCTCTGCGTCTGGCTCTACATGTTCCTGTACTCGTGCGCCGGCTCCTGCGCCGCCGCGCCGAGGCTGCTCCTGCTGGGCCCGGGTTCCCGCGCCTCGCACCCCTCGCCAGCCCCGGCCGCGGCTCCAGACGGGACGCCCCCCAGGCTGCCGTTCGGGGCACCGCCCGCCACTCCACTGGCTGCGGGCAAGGAGACGGCCGAGGGCGCTGCGAACCCGGAGGAGCGGAGTCCCGAGGCACCGGACTCCCCAAGCCCCATCTCCAGCTTTTTCAGTGGGTCTGGGAGCAAGCAGCTGCCGCAGGCCATCATCATCGGCGTGAAGAAGGGCGGCACGCGGGCGCTGCTGGAGTTCCTGCGCGTGCACCCCGACGTGCGCGCCGTGGGCGCCGAGCCCCACTTCTTCGACCGCAGCTACGACAAGGGCCTCGCCTGGTACCGGTGAGTTTCCCCGCCAGGGGCAGGGGCTCCAGCGTGGATTCCGACCCTGAGCGAAGGGAAACCAGGAGAACCGTAGGGAAACGGTGGGGTTACAGCTTCGGACCACCGGGGGTGCAGGCCGGTGGCGCCGCGCGTCCTGTCCGGGTGCAGTGCGGGGTGCGCCCTGCTCGGTTCTCGCCACAACCCACAGAAAGTTCTCGCGGAGCGCTGGCGGCTCAGTGGTCTGTGGTGCCCTTGAATTAATCAGGCGACCTCGCAGCAAAGAAGAGGGGCAGCTACTGAGACCGCGCTCGGCAGAGCGAGCCACCCTCTAACCATGGCGGTACCGAGGCTAATAGTATTTTATGACTCAGTTTTAATTTTTCCTCGCGGAGCCGGAGACGCTGGCAACGTTCTGCGCCCCTCTGGTCGGTCTCCGCCCTCAACCAACTTCTAGAGCGGCTTCTGCTTCCCAGATGGGGAGAGGGGTGGGGGGCGGCGTCCCGCCCAGGCCGCTGAGTCTGTTAACTTTCTGTTGCAGTCCGCTTGCTTGCCGGAACCCCAAGGGTTCAGACCCGCTTCGCTCGCGAGCCGCCTGGGCTCGGGAGGGTGAGCTGGGCGGGCGGCGCGCGGAGCATGGAGCTGTGCTGGTCCCTGTCGGGCGAAGGCGCGCACTGCAGCCGGCGGGAGCGGCGCGCGGCTTTGAAGGCGTCCGGGCCCCCGGGCACCGCCGCCCGTTTCCGCCTCCCTGGCCTCGGTGCCGGGTTAGCGAAAGCGAGGACGCGTGTCTCCGAGGGGCTTCTACACGTCCGGGGCAAAGAATATTCGGGGCCCATTGATTGAGAAATGAGAGTTGATTCCAGGTCGCAGTTTCCGGAAATTCTGTTCTCGAGTCGGGTTGCGGGTCATGTTCCAAAGGGACAGCGGCCCCGGGGTCACAATCACGACCCCTGCCCACTGCTTTCCGCAGCTGCTGGTCTTTGGGGGTAAACTGTTGGGTTGCTTGGGCTTCGGGTAAGGCGCGAGTGGGCAGGCGGTCTAGACACAGGCCTCGGATAACTGTCTCCGACTAGGGGCCCAGGTATCAGCCCCCACCTCTTCGTTGGGGTCTACACCCGCAACCCCAGCCAGCACGACGTTCAGGCACCCCTCCGGGCCCAATTAGCTTCACATAGGCTCAAGACTTGGGAAAACAAAAGAGGAGAAGAGAACTGAACCCCCCTCCCTGTCCCCACCCCACGATGGGGACCTGGGTGGGATGGAGAATAAAAGCGGGCTGACCTCGCGGATTAAAACCGCTCCTTTCCCAGCCTCGTCCTACCCTGTCCCCCTTTGTCCTTAATGTTTTATATTATTGTCAGGAGTTGCCTAAGTCTCGAGGTTTAACCAGCCGTGACAGTCACCCTCCCCACCGTTCCCGGGCTGTGACGCATTCTCGGGACACTGGTGGATATAAGAATGCGGGCTCTGGAGTCCAGCGCTTGGATGCATGTCCTGGTTAGTCTCGTGAACGTCGGTGCTCTCATCTGTGCAGTGGGGATAATGCAGATTCTGGGCAGGGATGGGGAGAGTCAATAGGCTGGTAAGGTCAGCTGCCTCGCAGGCACCTGAGGGCCGCCCGAATTGTTAGCTATTGTCATCGATTGTATTGTTATTACTCCCCACTCCCCACTTCCTGGGGTAGTGATTCCGGAGCCGGGTGGCAGGCTGTAACTAGCACCCTTCCAGGTGGAACCCGCCAGAGCCCGGAGGCAGCCTAGGATTTTCTGAGATCAGACACACTTGGGGCCGGGTTGGGAGGAACTGGCAGGAAAAGGACTCAACCCTTAACGTCAGGCAGTTTTGAAGCACCTGGGGCAAGCCATGGAAATCCCCACGGGAAAACTCACGCGGTCTTTTAGGAGGCTGCCCTCCACCTGCCACTTTCCTTTTGATTGACTGAAAAACGCTGAATGAAGAACGAAGTCGCCTGGAAACCCGGGCCACGCGCCTGCAGCGGAGAGCGCAGCCGGGGAGGTTCGGGTGGGGGCTTGCGCCCGGGGGGCTGCGCGGCGAGCGGCCACGCACGGCGACTGGAGCTGGGAGTGCGGGTGGCGTCAGGGTTTAGCTGGGACGCGCGGGGCGGGAGGTTTTTCATCCTCCCGAGCCATCTCCCTGAATTGATAAGCGTGACTCCGGGACCGGGAGGCACAGGGCCCCGGCGTTGACCCGGCGGACCCGGCGGCTATGGGAGCCCGCTGCAAATGCCGCAACTGGCCCCAAACGCTGCGTTCTTGGACTGCACCAGCAGTGCCCGGCGCGGCCGCAGGGTTGGTGGATATTTTCCAAGGGGGGAAAAATCTTTTAAATGCTGTTTACTTAAAAATTTTTTATTTAGAATAATTGATGGATGTCTGGGCAAAGGTATGGACGTCACAGTGATTTTGAAGGCGGCGTTTTTAACTTTAAACAGACCACGCCAGGAGGCGACCCCTGACCTAGAGCGCTTTACCTAAAATCTGGTGCCCAGAGTGCACCCTTCGCCCTCGCTGGAGTTCTCTCCTCTCTGCCAAGCTTTGCTCAGTGCCAGAGGTGTGCTCCGTTGTATCTCCGCTCTGTCCCCGCAGTCAGGCAACCAATTGGAGAAGAGTACAAATAGTAATTAACCAGGGAGAGCTGCAATTCAGAAGCCTGGTACAAGTCCTCAAGAACTAGAGAATTTGAGAGTGGGGAGACATTTTGAAGGCATTAAGGACAAAAACGATGGGCACGGCTGGTTGATTCTAAGGATCAGCATCGTAAGCTGTTAGAGAACGAGGTCGTGGCTGTCTCTGTGAGTCGTTAATGGGTTTAATCGGTTGATGTACAGCCCTGCTAGTGGCCTAACCAGTAGCTCAGGGCCTGGCGGATTTGCAGGACATCTCGGATTTTGATTGCTCTTCCTTTCACTTGGCAAAAGGAGACACCATTAGCCGGATCCGGAGGGGTCATGGTGAGATGGAACCCACCGAGGTGGTGCTCAGAGCTGCCCTGCCTCTGGGCAAAGTGTGGGAGCCTTTCCACCTCCTTAACCCTGCAAAAGTCAAACGTGCTAGTACGGACTGTCCATCCACACTGGATCTCCAGTTGGTTTTAGTCCGCGAGAACGACTCTTCTGGGTTGACTTTTCCAATTCATTATGCAGCCCTCTTGAATCAGGCCTCCCAAACTTAGCAGGCACCGATGGAGACCCCACAGAGGGGCTTATCAAGCAGGCTGGTGAAACCGGCCGTTTCTTTCTGTTCTTTGGACCCCACAGTGTTTGAGACACATGGGGCTGTGGTTCAGAACTTCACATGCGCGAAGGTGGAGAAAACATCTGCCTTGTCCATTTACTCTTGGGATGTCGATTTAAACTTTGAACGGTGAAAAATTAAATCTGTAAGTTTTAAAGTTTCTCTTTGTGATTTGACCCCAGCATTGGTAGACATTCTTAAATTTCAATGTCCTCAGTTTGAGAATGAAGTTAGCCAAATATCGTGTAATTATTTATTATACAAAAATAAATACCTATTTATTATACAAAATATGCGTTAGACTGTACAGCGGGAGAAACTCTCTCTCCCACCTTGGTTCCCCTTTCTGTTCTGGGTTATACAAAATCAGCTGACCCTTTAATGCTGTGACCAACATTATAAACAAAGTATAGTGTGTGTATGTGTGTGTGTGTGTGTGATAGTAATGGTGGTAGCTAACACTAACCGAATGTTTTCCCTATGTGCCAGACACTGTTTCAAGTTTTACAGGATTAGCAAATTTAATCCTCATTACAGTTCCGTGAAGTAGGTACTTTTACAGATGAGGAAACACAGGCACAGAGAGGTTAAGCAATTTGCCCAAGATCTCACAGCTGGGGAGTGGCAAAGCTAATATACCAACCCAGGCAGCCCTGCTCCAGAGATCATTCTGTGCTTCGCTTCCTCGCTTAAGTGATTGAAGCAGGGTATTTATCATATAGCATGGGTCCCAAACTGAGTTTGCTTTAGAAGAGTTTGACAGCTTTCTGACATACCTTTAGTGGTCTCAGTGCACATTGCAGATTTTGTCATTCGCTTTAAAAGAGTATCAGCCCCAAGCAGGCTAATTGCTGCATCTAACATTGGCTAATAACTAATGTGAGGATAATCACACCATGTGCAAAGGACGGTTAGAATCAAGGGAGTCACTAAAATGACAAAAAATCCCTCAAGCATCCAGACAGAGAAAACATAGTGAGTGTCCCTCTTGAGATTTATTCTCTGCCATTTGCCCTTTTTAAGGCTGGGAGGATGTGGGGTTAAATGATGTGTTCCAGAACTTCTTGGAATTAATTTATTTGTAAAATGTAGAGTGCCCCCAAATCAAGTTCATGAATAATTAACTTGTACTGATTAACCTGCAGAAAATTATAGCTAACACTTTCAGCAGATTCCTTTAGAATGAAATTAGAAAACCCTGTAACTTCGGAAATCTCTCTCTTGAAGGCTAATAGCTGAAAATAGCAATTTTGCCTACATTTTAAATTTAACAAATGTTGAGAAGACAAAATTGCCCCCTATTTTTCTAGTCTACTTCAGAAAACCTGGTAGCAAAGACTGTTTCTGTCTTCACTGAGGGAAATTTAAGAAAAGATCTGATTGGGGATAATCCATTTTGAAGTAATTGCACTCTCTCAGTCCCAGAGTTTAAACCAAGTATGTAACTCACTTCCAAGATGCTGGGTGAAGATAAAAAAAAAAAATCTACATTTGTATGCAACAATTTGAAATACAAACCATCATGTTACAAAGCTGTCAAGATTTATTAGCAAGACAGTGGAGCATGTGTTGAACTCTGTTTTTAATTAGGCACCTAAATTAGACCATAAAATGGTTGATTAATCTTTTACAAGTTGAAGGGAAAATATAACATAAATTAACCTAATCATAAGTGTTTTCCCAGATGCTCAGAGTTAATAAAATAGTCAAAATTTAATAGCAACCCATTTATTTTAGATAAATATAATGCTATAACATATGAATTAGATTACATTTGTTATCTTCTGAATGATTCGTTATTATTGAACAGGTCTCTAAAAATTAGGTTACAGTACATGTCTTAAAAAGTATTTATCAAAATAGAAAACTGCAATTAGGAATTACATGTTGGCTAAGCTAGATTATGTTTTTTAATGGAAACTGATAATTGAAAATTTATAATTTAGCATAGACTGGCATCTGTGAAAGAGATTTTTCCAGCTGAAGTTGTGTTGCTTGAAACTTTAAAATGACCTGTAACAGCTTCTGTGTTTCAAGTTTGGCGTTTTAGTTTGAAAAGAATTTTTTTTTTTTTAGTATTTTGAAAAGTCAATATGTTACATACCCTTAGTCCACATATGTATGCTAATTAATCTTTTTGTTGATAATATGTTGTAGGAATAAGGTTTTCTGGTTATATGAAATGACTCTTTGAATGACTAAAATTATTTGTAATTAAAAGCACACCAGGAATTTTTAAAAAGACAAACTCCACAGTCAGCTAGTTTTCTGAATCAGGGAGGTGACGTTTATTTAAAGCTTCAGAACTGAAATACGTGACTGAGGCTGCTTGCTGACTGGTTTCTGTGTCAGTAGTTTTTTGAATACTTTATGTTCTCACTCTATGAACATGGAAATTAAGTTGATTGACAGAAACACAAAATGCCTACTCTAAAGGCAGAGCATAATGAGCATTTCTTTTGCTGTGAATAGAGTTAGTTTCCAAATAGGGCACTACCTCTCTCATTTAACAGTCGATGATTTCAGATAGTAAGAGAAATTTCAATCCTAGGCTGTTGGGATAGTCAGGAATTCCAGCAAAATGAATCCCCCAAGTATGTGGCATATTTTCAAGGGTAATGAAAACAATATGCTGCCTACTTCGAATGAAAACACTTGCCATGACCGGAAAGAAATGAGATACTGATATCTTTGAAAACTAATTGTAAGTAGAGCATGAAACGTTTTATATATTTAAAACATTACCTTGTTGGAACTCTTGGATTTCCCTCAAACTAAACTATGCCAAAATAAAACTAACATCAAATAAAACTGATGTTAGTGCATGTTGATTTTTATTTCTCATTTTTCTTGTCAAGAGATTTGGGGAAAAGTTTAGGATGTGAGAACCAATTACCATCTTAATAAAATGATAATAAATAATTTTTATTGCAGCCAAGAGTCTATGTGTTAAAACACTGCTAATGCTAATAAAACCCACCATTAATTTTATTTGTACATAGATAACAGTGGTATTAATTTCCTTTGTAAGTTCTTTTAAATGTAAATTTCATACACATTTCTGTAACCTGAAAAATATTGAAAATAGCTTGTTACTGGGTCATTCAGAAAATGTACTTCATTGTGTCATGGATGAAACATATTTAAATAGCAAAGTTGTAATGCCGTTTTTACCTCCCAAAGATTGCTGTTCGTAAAAATTAATAAGAGCGTCTCTTTGGATTTAGAGCTGGTTAAAGAGGATTGTCTGAGTTTATATTTTCCGGACAGTAAAAAACGTACGCACACCATACATGGCTGGAGTAAGATATTTTTGCCCTACATATGGCAAATGTGAAAAACTAGGACTGGTTTAATACCAAGCTGACTGTGTTTCAGCCCAGACTCTCTCGCCAAGGGGTCACTATTTTGAACGCCATCGCCTAGAATGGGAACGATTCCATGTGTGTGGATGAAGCACCTTACACGTAGGATTCGCAATCCCTGTTTTCTCCCGTCTTTGCCCCACGCCACTTAACGTGGTTATACTTGCTTCGAAATCCATAAGATGCTGAAAGATGGTTCTGGGCAATATGAGGTTTGAGAAGCAAATGGAGAGTGAAAAAAACACTGGGGAGAGCAGTGAAAATCACAGTATTGATTTAATGAATGGAGCTTGGAGGAGAGCCGCCCCCTCTTCAGATCTGGGGACGGAAGTGTCCTGCAGGGCCCCAGCGGCCCCAGACGTTGCCACGTGTCCGCTCTTTTAGGCAGCTAGAGGGGCGCTGGCTTGGACGGCCCGTGCCGGAAGGGAAAAAGGCTCCCAGCCGCTCGGCCTCGGGCATCAGTCGACGCGGCCCTGGTGTCGCGCGGGATCACCTCCTCTAGCCTGGGGGCCGCCGAGCCGGAGACAGATGGCGTAGCTTCCCCGTGAGGGGCCAGGGCGGGCGGCTGGGACTGGAGCCGCCTTCCCGCCCGCCTGCCCTCGGGGTCATGGCCGTGGCCACGTGACCAACCCCGCCCTCCGGCCTCACCTGTGGGGCTGGGCCTGGCAGAGAGGCCCGCGCTCGGGGTGGGCGGTGCTGGCGGGACCGGTCTTCGCGCTGATTGGGTGGAGGGGCTGCCGAGAGACCAATGGTGTTTCTCCTGCGAGGAGAGCCCCGCCCAGAGAGGCGGGCTAAGCGGGCGCGCCCAGCTCCCGCCGAGGCTGGCCGGGCAGTTCCGCCGCTCAGCTTTGACTCCATGCTGCTGACTTGGTCCTAAGCTGCCTTCGCTTTCCAAGTCGAGCCTATCGGCTGATCTGTCGCGCTCTCTTCCTTTCGTTCCCCTCTCTTTGTCCTGTCTACACCTTCCTGCACAAATTCTCCTGCCTTCTGCAGCGGAGATGTCTGTTCTCTGAACGTTCGGCTCTCGAGTCCTGCAGGGAGCCTGCCTCGCCTTCCTGCAGCCCCGGCTGTCGGGACAGCGGCCTGAGTGGATTCTTTACAGCCGGAGAGGACACCCCGGCTTTTTCGGGCCTTATTCTGGGTCGGGGAAGCGGGAGGGGTTGCTGGCAAGAAAGTGAATCCGTTTGCTACCAGCACTTTTCTTTTCTCCCTTTCCCCCCCGCCCCCTTTTCTCTTAGGGGAAAGAAATGGATAATCCTCTTCCCACCCACTTCTGTAATGGGTGCCTGTAAGGCGGCTCCGCAGATTCAGTAGATAACAGAAAATACCTTCATTTCCATAATGTGGGCCATTAAATGTCAGGATGGAGAGAAAGTGGGAAGGCCTGGAATGGAAAGGAGAGGAGAAAAGAAAAGGCCGGTAATTCTCAAGCCCCCTCCGATGCCTGAATCTCACCTGGGCTCAGACCGAGTGCTCCGTCCCCCGCCCCAGAACCTCCCCCGCTGCTCGCACACTCCAGGCCTGTCCTCCTAACCCTAAGCCCTGAGCACAGGACCCTGCAGCCGCCCCTGCCCAGAGCAGGGCAAGGAACGCTCCCCCGGACAGCCTCAGAGGCGAGAGGGGATATCTCCTCATGGGCACCGACAAGCCCACCCACTCAGCCCACAGACGCCCCAGCCTCTGCCGATACACTTCCTCCTTGGTGGCGCCAAGAACTCTTGTGGATTTGGCAGAGGCGACCTTTTTCCTTGCATTTCTAAAGGCCAGCGTAGATGAGTGACCCGTATGAAAAGCGCAAGGCAGGAAGTGCGCAGAAGACGTTGCACATTGCTGCATGAGGTATTGAAGAAATACAAGATTTCTTTCTCACTTCCATTAAAGCACAATCTCCCTGGGGAGAGACACACAGAGCACACAATTAGAGACCAGTAATTCTCTTCCAGATCTATCCTGGTGCCTTTTCCTAGCTGAGCAACCTCTCCCTGCCGGCCTGGCCTTGTGCACAGGCAACTCTCCAGGCGGGGTTCAGCCCTTCCTCTTGATGTGTTGTTGGGCTGGTCCCTGGTGCCCTCTCCTCTGATTGTTCCAGTCTGTCTGCCGGCACTTAGCATATGCTAGTGCTGCCAGTTGACACAGATACACAGAGCAAACATCCTGTTCCCACTGAAGATCCCCAAGTGGGTGGGTGGATGGATGTGGGAAGAGATGGGGTAAAGAGAGAAAGGCAGTGAAATAATCATTACCTTATCACTGATTTAAAATACTTATTAATGGAGGAAGCCAAAGGTGACCGTTTAAAATCCTTTTCTATAGTCAATAATACATTCAGATAAATTATGTTTACTTTTTCATTCATCTAACAAAAATTTATTGAGCACTTTAAAAAATATTTTTGAAGACAGGGTCTTGCTCTGTCGCCTACGCTGGAGTGCAGTGGCACAAACTCTACCTCCCCGGCTCAAGCAATCCTCCCACCTCAGTCTCCGGTGTAGCGGGGACTACAGGTGAACACCACCACGCCCGGCTAATTTTTTTTTTTTTTTTTTTTTGAGACGGAGTTTCACTCTTGTTGCTGAGGCTGGAGTGCAATGGCGCGATCTTGGCTCACCACAACCTCCGCCTCCCGGATTCAAGCGATTCTCCTGCCCCAGCCTGCCGAGTAGCTGGGATTACAGGCATGCGCCACCTTGCCTGGCGAATTTTGTATTTTTAGTAGAGATGGGGTATCTCCATGTTGGTCAGGCTGAGTTAGAACTCCCGACCTCAGGTGATTTGCCAGATTCGGCCTCCCAAAGTGCTGGGATTACAAGCGTGAGCCACCATGCCTGGCCCATACCTGGCTAATTAAAAAAAAAAAAAAAAAATGTAGAGATGAGATCTCCCTGTGTTGCACAGGCTGGTCTCAAACTCCTGGGCTCAAGCAATTTGCCCTCCTCAACCTCCCAAAGTGCTGGAATTACAGGTGTGAGCTACCACGCCAGGCCCAGACCTTATTTTTAGAGCAGTTTTAGGTTCAAGGCAAAATTTAATAAACTACACAGATTTCGCAAATACCCATCACTCCTACATATGCACAGCCTCCTACTGTTAACATCCTCTCCTAGACTGGTTCATTTGTTACAACTGATGAACCTGCATTGATGGACACATCATTACTCAGTGTCTGTAATTTACATTAGGGCTCACTATTGGTGGTGTACATTCTGTGGGTTTGGACAAATGTGTAATGACCTGTATCCCACATTATAGTAGCATTCAGGGTAGTTTTACTGCCTCCAAAATCCCATCGGAGCATTTGCTCTTATCTGGTGCTCTTTTCAAGTATAAGCAGCACTTAAAGCACTGAGGAAGTACAGGAGCCATGAACTTGTCCCTGAGAAACCTGTCTTAGTTGATGGACTGAAATCTACGGGCTTGAGGAGATCTGCAGGCAATTTAAGCCTGATTTTTAATTTTAATTTTTGAAATCGTTTGTCCTACGAAATCACTGGTAAATCTAAAAACCATTTTAGGAGGAAGCTGAAGCATGAGATAAGATAGTACAAATTGTCAAGTGTGATTTTGCATTTTACATTTCTAGGAGCTTTCTAGAGAGAGCTAAGGAGATAAGAAGGGGGCCAGAAAGTCAGTGACTGTGTAATAAAAAAGGAAAAAATATGTCTTAGCCTCAGCAAGCCTCATCCGAGGGCTTACTGTGTGCAGACGAGTGGGCCAGGCGCTTACTTAATCTTAACAGCGATGCTTCCTGTGTGATTTCCCTTACTTTCCAGGGGAGGAAATGGAAACTCATAGAGATTGCCTAAGGTCATACAGCTGTATCTGTAGGTGCCCCTACCTCCTGGACCTAGGAAGAAGGGAATGCCTCCCTGAGGGCCCTTCAAACTGCACAACTCGGAGGCTGTCTGCCTGGCTGAAATTCAATGCCATGTTCCTTCTGGACCAGTTTAAGCCGTCTCTCCTGTTGTTTCTTTCCTCTTGACTTTTCCACTTAAAAGCGTTTCCGAGGTTTGATTTTTTCATCCCTTTTTCTGTCTCTATTCTCTTTTACCCCCTACACTCGTTCCTAGCCTGTCTCTGTTGCTCTGATGTCCATGGTGATGGTGGCAGTCTTCAACCACGCGATCCATGTACCAGCCAGCACTTTCCTGCCATCCCTGTAGCCCTTGCCCCAACATCTGTGCATTTGACTCCCCTTCTCTGACCGAGGTCTCCTCCCATCCCCTCATCTACCAACTCATCCCTTCTCTCCCACCTGCCCCACAACCACGCCACTCAGATTCTCAGCTCTTGGGATCACACTGACACCCCCCCACACACACACCTACACTCAGTGGCCCATTGCATCTGAGCTGCATCATCCAACACTGTGAACACCCCGCCCCCACCCCCCGTGGAGACACCGGGTTTTGTACTGTCCCCAGCAGGTGTGTATGAAAATGTATTATATAAAGACACCTGGCCCACCCTGACTTTATGCGCTCCACAGAGAACTTGGCCCTTATTCTGCAGCTGCTAGCCCGGCTAGTCACCACCGCTTACCTGTGCCAAGAACGCTTGTGTATGTTGCTTCTCTGCAGGACATACTCTTCCTTGAAGCTCCAGTTAATTGAGCTCTTCCTACACTCAAGGAGAAACCTCAGAGAGATGGCAGCATGTATATGAACACCACTCTCTTAACCACTTCTAGACATGGCTTTATTTTTACACCTTCACCAAGACTTCCCTCCATCATTTCTGATTTTTTTTGAGATGGAGTTTCGCTCTTGTTGGCCAGGCTAAAATGCGATGACACGATCTCGACTCCTGCAACCTCCACCTCCCAGGTTCAAGCGACTCTCCTGCCTCAGCCTCCCAAGGCATGCACCACCACACTCGGCTAATTTTGTACTTTTAGTAGACGTGGTTTCTCCATGTTGGTCAGGCTGGTCTCAAACTCCTGATGTCAGATGATCCACCTGCCTTGGCCTCCCAAAGTGCTGGGATTAAGACGTGAGCCACCACACCTGGCCCCCTCCATCATTTCTAAGGAGGTGCTGAATTATCTCTTTCCAGTGTTGTTCGAAAGAAATTTCAGACATTATATTGTTTATAAATCTGTGGGGTTTGAGTTTTTATTTAAATTTGTATTTACATACTTATAGAAAAGTGTACAAATCAGAAGTGCAGAGTCTGATGACTTTTCACGAAGCAAACATACAAATATGTCATTGGTAACAAGCGCCAGGATCAAGAAGTGGCAGTTCTAGAACCCCCAACGCTACCTTTGCATCCCCTTCTGGTTACTGGCCCCATCCAACCACTGTCTCACCTTCTACCACTGCAGGTTAGTTTTGCCTGTTGTTGAACTTCATATAAATGAAGCCAAGAGTAAATATTCATGAGATTTAAAAACATGCAAATTCGGCCGGGTGCGGTGGCTGACACCTGTAATTCCAGCACTTTGGGAGGCCGAGGAGGGTGGATCGCCTGAGGTCAGGAGTTCAAGACCAGCCTGACCAATATGGAGAAACCCTGGCTCTACTAAAGATACAAAATTAGCTGGGCGTGATGGCACATGCCTGTGGTCCCAGCTGCTCAGGAGACTGAGTCAGGAGAATCACTTGGACTGGGAGCCAGAGGTTGCAGTGAGCTGAGATCGCGCCATTGCACTCCAGCCTGGGCAGCAAGAACAGAACTCTGTCTCGAAAAAAAAAAAGCAAATGTATTGGCTATGTTGGCAGGTTGGGAGGTTTCACATGCAAATCCAGATTTCCTGGTACTTTTATAAAGGATCTGACAGTGCCATGCCTGCCTTTCTCAAGGCAACAACTGGCTGGACCTGGTGAGCCCCTGGGCCTGTGGATCTTCTGTCCTTCCCACATTCCACCCTCCCTGGCCCTTCCTGTCTCACACTTGGCCTGCGTCTCTCCTTTGTTATCAGAGTGGGGAGCTGCAAACAGTTTTCCCACTTTTTTCAGGTATGCACGTTTCAGGATTAAATTTCCTCTATCCGGTTCTTCTTGTTAGAGTCGGCCAGGAGCTTTTATCTATTTGACTTTTTCATTTTATACGCTTGTAGGGACCCCAGATAAGCTGTGTGCAGGTCTGCTTAGCTGGCTGCCAATTAAAATCAGAATCACGGTGATGAAATCATTTTCAGTGACCTGCTTCTAGTTTTTACTTTTTTCGTTCCCTGTCTTTTCTTTTATCAGGTTTCCCAGTTGGCAAATCTTAGGGTTAGCCTTTTGCTGTGGATACTTTGTGATGTGACCTACTCAAGTCACTCTGTCATTCTGGTGTCAGCAGAATACCCGATGTATACCATAGAAATTGGACCCAGCAGTGTTTCCTAAACCAGTGCCCAGCCAACTCTGCTGTAGGACCACATTTTTCCCAAATCACTGTGGTTCAATATGTTGTCCTACTGCATGTGACAAGCACACAGATCATGCCATGTGCCTCCTGCCACACAATTAGCAACACACACATTGGCCAGTGAGCTCATTGATCATGGCCTTGGATACTGTCACAATGTCAAATTACTTATAGTTTTAAATGCTTCCTCTCAGGTTTTGCGTGTATCTCCTCCAGGACAGTTTGTGGGTCATCTTGCAGACCCCACGTTGAGATGCGCTGTTCCACTATTCCAAGTTTTTTCAGTGAAGAGAAAGTTCTTCTGGGTGCAGTGGCTCACGCCTGTAATCCCAGCACTTTGGGAAGCCAAGGTGGGTGGATCACCTGAGGTCAGGAGCTCCAGACCAGCCTGACCAACATGGC
>PVKP010035725.1:0-23046 GCA_004027715.1 Plecturocebus donacophilus | reverse complement strand
ATAAAACAGACTTTAAAACAACAAAGAACACAAGAAACAAAGAGGGACATTACATGGTGGTGAAAGGATCAATGCAACAAGAAGAGCTAACGATCCTAAATATATACGCACCCATTACAGGAGCACCCAGATACATAGGGCAAGTTCTTAATGACTTACAAAGAGACTTAGACTCCCACACAATAATAATGGGAGACTTGAACACTACACTGTCAATATTACATAGATCAACGAGATAGAAAATCAACAAGGATATCCAGGACTTGAACTCAGACCTGGAACAACTAGACTTAACAAATATTTACAGAACTCTCCTCCCACAAATCCACAAAACATACATTTTTCCCAGTATCACATTATACCTATTTTAAAAGTGACCACATAATTGGAAGTAAATCACTCCCCAGCAATTGCATAGCATTTCACAGATTTAAATAAAATATTGGTTGGCTGCTTATTTGTTATTTTCATCCCCTATTCCTTCCTGTCTCCATTGTTAAACACAATTATTGTCATCAAAGAGGTTCTAATACCCATTTTTAGACTGTATTCTAGCCTGGGCAATAAAACAAGAATCCCATTCTCTCTCCCTCTTTCTCTTCCTCTTTCTTTCTCTCTTTCATTCTTTTTTTTTCTTTCTTTTGCTGTTTCTTTCTCCTTTTCTTTTTCTAAAATCTCTTCCTCTTTCTCTGTCTCTTTTATTCTTTCTTTTGCTGTTTCTTTCTTTCTCCATTTCTCTCTTTTTCTAAAATCTCTTCCTCTTTCTTTCTTTCATAAAATAAAAATAAGCAAAGAAGCAATGCCCCCCAAACCCCAGAAACATTATCCAAATATGTATTGTCTGTAAGTAACTAATTTTAGATCTAAAGACATAAATAGGTTGAAAGTGAAAGGATGAAAAAGAATGTTCTATGTAAGTAGTAATTAAAAGCAGGAGTACGTATACTAATATCAGGCAAAATAATTTTAAATCAATGCCTATAAGAGGCAGAACGACATAATGGAAATTGCTCTAGGACCAGATCTCAACTGTACAACTTAGGAAGCTAAATGTAATATAATGTATAATCCTAGATTGAATCTTTTGCCAAAAGAGTGTTATAATAAAGGAGATGAATGGGGAGGTTGACACAACTTAAATATATGTTGAATGTTAGATAGTGTATTTTTAATATTAGATTTTTAAAATTTGGTAATTATACTATAGTTAGGTCAGGAGAATATCCTTCTTCTTAGAAGATATATACTGAGTATTTAGAGGGCTAAGAGTCACTATACATGTAACTTATCTCAGTGGTTCAGATAAGAGGAATTAAAATCGTGATAATATACGTATGTGGAGTGGGAGACAGAAAACAAATACATAAAAATATTAAAAAGTTTTTGAATACACATAAAGTATATATACTGTGTTCATTCTACTAGTTTTCCAATTTTCTCTTGGTATGAAATTCTTCAAAATAAAAAAGTTGAAAAAATAAAAATGAAAAAGAATTGATGCAAAAAATGTTGTTTATTACAGTGTGAAATATATATATACAATGGCTGTAATGGATATATGTTATTGAGTGAATGCTTACAACTTCTCATGAAATATATATTTTGCATTATCTACCAGAACACCTAGACATATTTATGCATATGTACATATGAAATAGAAACAAATTGCACAAAACAGCACTTAACTCTCATTTATTCTGACTAGTCTACTGTATTGCATTGCACTGCACTGCACTACATTGCATTCTATTGGGTTTCCTTTTTCAAAATCTTTTCTATGCCATCCACTGAATTTGTTCCATAATCCACTCATAGATCACATACCACAGTTTGAGAATCATGGCTTATATCTGGCAAGACATTGAGTGTAAGAAGAATATAGAGGCAGATGGAATTACACAGACTATGGTAATCTGATATGTATTCACCAATGAGAGGAATTAAAGTTGCTTCATCAAGAAAGATACAGTTGGTAACAGGGGTACTCGTATACAAGTTGAATAGTATATTGGTTCTCTTGAATTTGATGCTTTTAGAAATCAATATAGTTGCACTATAGAGAATAGGAAGTAATAGTTTGGTAGAGAGTTGCATACAAGTTTCATATATTGATTCCTAAAGGATAGATATGATTTAACTCTAATTACATGGTTTCAGTTAATATAAGTCTTGTTGCATTAAGCATTTGTTTGTGTACCGTGGCATACTAATAGAGATGAAATTACAGATACAGTTCCAAAGAGCTCACCATTCTTCTTTATATGAGATGACTCTAAAAACTGTATTCCTAATAATAAATATTGTGAATATATTCTAATCCTACTATGGGTTAGCCTCTGTTCCAAGTGACATATAAGCATCACCCCTTTTAAATCTACGAATAACTCAAAGTGATTGCTATTATTAAACTTAATTTACGGTGAAGAAACTGAAGCTCACAGAGGTGCAGCTCCTGCATAACTCTATGCAGCTAGTACATGATGAAGTCAGGATTGGAACCCAAGTCTTTTCAATCCAATGTCTAACTGCAAAAATCTTAAACAGTATACAATATAAGATGGAAGATGCATGAATGGATTCTCCCAAGCTTCTGTAGGAAGTGTGATCCTGCAAATACCTTGATGTCAGATTTCTAGCTCCAGATCTATGAGAACATAAATTACCATTGTTTCAAGCCACTCGGTTTGTGATAATTTGTTATAGCAGCCCTAGGAAATCAATACAGGTATTGTGACAAAAGTAGGGACATTAACTCAATAATAAAGGTTTTCTTACAAACTAAGTGAGGAGAAGTTCGAGGATCTAGGCGAAAATGTGAAGTTCAGGAAGCACAACTTTCAAAAAAAATTACTCATACCTGTATTATTGAATTGCTAGGTGCAAACTGAATATTCATTGTCCAACAAAATTTTGTACATAATACTGATAAAAATATATGTCTCTTTGTTGAGTTAGTGCTTCACTTCACATATAATTTAATAACAGTGTGGCTATTGATTCTTGAATAAATTCTATAGCAGAGATTAATCTTGGCTTTGTTTCATGTGCACTTGGTGACCAAGGAAAAATAATTACAGCAGGCCAAGTCATCAGTGTCATTACTGCCTCTGCCAGCCCAGAGGCAGGGGGCAAGCTGACATTGAGCCATGAGCCAAGTAAGTAAGATGGAAAGCCTTGACTCTCTCCCTGGCTGCACTCAGCGGTCCAGATCTAATAACACAAGCACACTCAGCAAGGGGCACCACAATTCCAAAGCACTCACTGGGTCAAATCAAAAGAATGAGTTGGGATAGATGCTTCTAATTGTGGGATCCCACACAAGAACTGAGCCTTGGAGTCAACAGATTTAATTTTTTAAACACACACAAAATTGATTGTTAAATATTCACAAATAGTTCAGTGAAATAACACTGTGCAGGTTGTACAGAGAATATCCTTAGGCTATATACAGCTCTATGGAGCACAGAGAGTGATCTTATTAAATATATTTCTCTTTCCAGTTGGGTCTGAGGGGAGCGGAGAGCAGGACTGGGAATGAATGTAGAAGGCAGAGTTAGGCTAAGAATTTTAACCTCTGTCATCTGCAGGTGGCATTCTGTTCTACAGAGCTGAGCTCTGCTAGGATACATTGGCATAGTTAGCAGGTTAAAAAAAAAAACCAAACCAAAAACGAAATACTCTTGGTATCAAAGAGAAGATAGGCAGGACTAACCTAACTGATTAGCCATCTACAGTCCATAAGATTGAGGGAGACTGACAAAAATCTGTTGTTCTCTTTCCTTGAAGTATGAGAATTTGCATGGTTAAGTCTAGACTAGTTTTTAATCCTATTATGACTAGAAATTTTAATATCCTGCCAGAATTGTTTCTCACTTTTCTAGAGTTAAATGAGGCTGAATCTTACTTAGGTGGCTATTCTCATTGCCTATAATAGGAAAAGGGCTGAAATAAGTAGTGACTGCTAATGTATGATAAATTAAATTAAAATTTAGCCCTTAGAGTTGTGTTGTCTAATACAGGAACCACTGGCTACCTTTGTTAATGTTTGTGATGAAGCCAGTATTTAAAGTACTCATTATTCACATGAAACTATTAAGCCCTTGGATGTGGCTGGTCCAAAGTGAGATGTGCTGCTAATAAATACATGCTAGATTTCAAAGACTTGTTACAAAAGAAAGAAAAGAAAAGGAAAAAAGTAACATAAGATGTTGAGATAAAAGTATTTTTATCTTTTGATAAGAATATCAAAAGATAAAAGTATCTTATGTTGATAAAAGTATTTTTGCATACATTGGGTTAAACAGAATATGTTATTAAAATTACTTTCACCTGTTTCTTTTTACTGTTTGTAATGTCACTACAAAATTTACAGTTACATGCTTGACCTGTAACTGGGGCTCACATTTGTTTCTGTCGGACAAGACTGCTTTAGAAGATCATGAGTTAGTTAGCCATTTGATATGGAAACTTAATTTGCTCACTAATGTTTACCTTGGTAGCTGCATACAGTAATGTGATGTAGAACAAAGTACTGTTTAGTTTTCTGAAATTGGCAAATAATATGAACTCATGAAGATGCCTTTTACAGGATAGATATTTCTTATAAATATTTGCTCCAAATATTGTGAGTCAAATGCCAGAAAAGGAGGTAGCCAATGAATGCCTGTCAAAGCAATCTTCACTTAGATGAGAAAGTATAATTCTAAATCACAGCACAAATTATAGTTGCATGCTGCATTAGCCATCCCAATCTGCATAGTATATTTTCTATAATGAATTTCCATGTGATAACACCAAGTCCAGATGTAGCATTTGGATGATCAGTAAGCTTTTTAGATCCATTTCTTATGAATGAAACAGGCATTTGTCTCTTCCTCACCCAATTTAATTTGCATTCTCTTTCTAGAAATCTTAAAACTCAATAGAAGGAACTGTAATAGACATTACACCAAATTGAAGATGTAAGTCCTTAGTTTCCTCATGGAACATGACTGTTTTTTGAATACAAATGAAGGTATTAATTTGGAAAGAAAGTACAAATTTTGCTTGGTGATGAAGAAAATATTGGAGACTATGCTATTTGGGCAAATGGAGAATCACTTGTCAGAAAACTATTGTTTCTAACAAGAAATCCAAATATTGTCAATTTGAATTTAAATTATAGAAAGGATTGCTATATCTTTCTAGGAAGACAGGAATTTAAATGAGTGTCATTACTAAGACATGCATAATGTTCTTAGCATTATCCTATAAATAGTGCTATTGGAGTGTGTATGTGTATGTGTGTGTAATTGTCATGGTCCAATGACATTTGTTAAATGTCCTTTATTTGCACAAAATATTAGTGTTAAAATCATAGAATTACCCACATTTTTTGAATTATAAAATTTTAAGATTAAAAGGAAAACAGCCTGTAGTCCAATCCTCTGCCCAGAAGTGCACTAACACCATCCCCAGAGTTTTATTATCAGTTACCTCTGCTTCAAACCTCTAGCATTGAGTAATTCACAGTCTCATATAGAACATTTTCATTTTCCAACCTCCTGAAAGTTTCAGACATTTTCAGTTGTCAGCCGTGGTCATCTTTATACAATTCCAAATTCTACTTCCCCAAAATATAGGTGTATAGGGAAGTATCTCTTGCTGTCAGACATACTCCATTCCTGGTTCAGAGGAACACTCAATACTTACTTTTGAATGAGTAGTATGAAAATTATAAAAAGTCATCCTCTTACATTTCATCTTACCTAATCAGGTGATGCAATATTCTGCTCTGAAGTTTCAAGGCTAATGTCTTGAAAAGGTCTTCCAATACGAGGTTGCATAGTAGGTAAGAATTTGGGCTATGGTGTAGAGGGTCTTAGATGAACATTTCTTAGCATTTTTACTGGTTCTTTGGCCTGAGATTATGTATTTAACTTCAATTAGAGAAGCTCTGCTTTTATGTATTCCATGCATTGGCATATGGAATCAGATTTCATTTGCTAAGTGTGTTACTCTTTTTTAAAAAATTCAGAGGGTAGTAATCAAACTCTTTACTTCACCAAAGTGGCCAGCTTTACAGAATCTGTAAGGTATAAACAGGAAATGGAAAACTACGCTTACCCTCAGGAATCTTGTCATTAAGTTGAGAAAATGAAATATATTCACATGAAAGGATAACTGATTGACGTGTAACAGAGGAATGATATTAAAGAGCTGGGGAGAGTGATGATTAAGAGCATGGGCCCTGGAGCCAGGCTGACTGGTTCATGTGCCCCCTTTATAACTTACAGCTCTAGGTCTTGGGCAAGCCACCTAATTTTGCTGAGCCTCATATATAACCAGGGATAATAACAGTACTACATAGTATTATGAGAATTAAATGACATAATATGTGTGGTTTTTGAACAGTACTAGTTGTATAGTAGGCACTAATTAATTATACTTTCATACCTATATTAATGCAGAAAGGAAAGAATATTTTTAACAGTGAAGAGCGTGGGTAAAGGAGGTCCAAGTGTAGTTAGCAATTGTCCAGATTCACGTGGGTAGCCTGTGTACTCATGCCAATTTTGAAGCACCACTCTAGTCTTTGACACGGCTCAGAGTCACTTGATTCCCCACACGACATATTTTCCTAAAACTCTATGAGGAGATTCAAAAGAAGGTTCAGGACACTTTATATAACCAAACATCGTGGATTGCTCTTTGATCCACTCTGTTTTCTTCAGATCTCTTCTGATGCTAACTATCTTATCCATGGCTCCTCTGGCAATATCGGTTCTGCCATCCTCCTCCTGGTAGACCCCAACATCCTACCTCAACTCAGAGTCTCAAGATGCTTCTGGTTCACAGCCTCACAGTCACAATTTTGCTCAGCAACAAAAGAATCTACTTCAGAAATTCTACTTATTAGATGGAGAAGAGGCTGCTAGAACATATTTCCCCTCCAAAAAAACAAACAAAAAGAAGCCTATGGAGGAAAGTGTTATCTCACTATCAAGCAATGTCAGAGGACTAACATTGAATACAAACGCCTGATAAAAACTGTTGGACTTCAGTGGCTCATGCCTATAATCCCAGCACTTTGGGAGACCAGCCTGGCCAGTATAGTGACACTTCGTCTCTACCAAAGATACAAAAATTAGCTGAGCATGGTGGTGCACACCTGTAGTCTCAACTACTCAGGAGGCTGAGGCAGAAGAATCGCTTAAACCCAGGAGGCAGAGGCTGCAGTGAGCCAAGATCGTATCACTGCACTCCAGCCTGGCAACAGAGCGAGATTCTGTCTCAAAAAAAAAAAAAATCTGTTGGACTATTTATCAATAGGTGCAAGAAACTGTTACAAGCTTTTGGGTCAGGGAAATAAAGAATTAAAACAATCTTTATAAAGAGAACCTGCTTGTGTTGTTCAAAGACAACAACAACAACAGAAAACAGAACTGGAATCAGAACATCTAAGTTTCTGTGATTTGATCTTGAGAAAATAACTTTGTCTTTGAGATTTTGAGATTTATTTCTGCATCTTCACACAATGTGAAGAAAGGCTTGAGTTAAAAGACTATTTTTCTTTTCAAATCAGAAATCCCAAACCCTAAAGTAGTTCACCAGATGTCACAGCATCCATTAGAGTCAGACCTGAGATTTTAAAAAGATCTGAGTTCTGGAAGCTGGAGACTCTATAGTGCTCAAAAGTGAAAGTGTTTCATTTCTGAGTTGACATTTTCATGACTAGCTGGAGTGATTAAATCCCCTTTATGACTTTTCTTTCATAGTACGCCAATCAAGGTTGAATTCACTGTGTTACTCTATTATGCAAACTTTCATAGGGTCTTCCTTTTCCTTTGGGGTCTGTCCTTTGTCCCTGCTGTCTTCTCTGCAAACCACCTTGTCTTTCTAGGTAAAGGTTTAAGAATGAAAAAATGTATGGATAAGCACCTTGCCTGTGCTGAGCTAGGTCCACACAGAGATAACCACATCTGAAAGTTGAAAGGATCTGAGTTTTATCGATGTCTGAATTAGAATTTGGAGAAGTAAAATGACTTATTGAATTCCTGGAGAAATGGCTTCATCTAAGTTTAAGGATACTCATTTGGATGATTTAACTATTTTTAAACATACAAAAGTGGTCACTATAAAATTCAAGGTAATGATTACTTAGGGGGAAGGGTGAGAGATGAAAAGGATATGACAGGGATATAGCTCTTGAAAGTGGCTTTTCTAATAATGAGCAAAAGGCCCTTTCTTTCCTTGGGTAGTTTCTATTAATTGCAATTAATTAAGCTATACATTTCCCTTTGTGGTTATTTGTATTTATGTTTTAGTTTACAATAGAAGGAATGTGACAATTATCCAAAACTCATTAGGACTTTTGGTGTCCGTGGTATAGGTAGAATTTGAAACCAATGGTGAGTCTACAAAGATGCAGAAGCATTCTGCCACTCCAGGCAGTAAAAAGCTGCAGTTAAAAATACTGAAAACCTTGGTCACCAAAACTTTAAAAATCCCCACAGAGGTTCCCTATCATTTTTCTTCAATTTCTAATTTGATTTCAGAGAGGGAATATAAAAATAATCTTACTTTTAAAGATACAATTAAATAATGAATACTAGTAATTCCACTATATTAGTCACTGTTTACTATTGTTAAAAAATGCCATTTGCCAGAAACTGCTTTTTGAGTAAAATAACTCAAATGATATTCATTCACAATGCATACCAGATGCCCATTGGCCCAATATGTTAAAGTTTTTATTTGTGTTCTCCTGGGTGTTCCGTAACTGTGTGATAAATGGGTCTAAGTGGCTTAGGCAGCTTTGTTCTGAGCTGTCAGGTCTTTCTCAGTAAAGTTGTGCAAAGACCTTTATTTCATTCCTACACTCTGTAGTGCTTGAGAGAGATCTAAAAGTGAAGAATAGATTTTACATTTTCTTGAAGTTAATGATGGCCCTGCTGTTTAAAAAATGTTTTTAATACAGGAGACCATTAATTACCAGGATTTTGATTGTAATTGCCTGGTCTTAGAATTGATGAACAAAGGCATTTTAGAAAGCAATCAATTTGAAATCTAATTTTTTGGCGAAATGAACCACATAAAATGCCACTCGTGGTCTGTCTGAAATGACATGTGCCCATCATCTTCTGCAATCCTCATCACTATGGGTTGCAGCTACCTCAAATGTCATCAGTCAGATCCAGCCCACAGAAAGCTGAAATAGAACACTGCACTATGAGCAGACTGAAATGGGAAACAGATGGCTTTGCAATCCCTGCAGGGTGACTTTTAGGGGCAGCTCTACGGTGAAAGCAAAGTGGCTACTAAGATCAACAAAGTGCAGTAATACACTCATCTGCCCTGTGTCATGCACCAGAAGTAGCTGCGATGGTTTATGGTAACTCATTCCATTCACATGTGTTCAGAATTCAAAAGATAAAAATGCAAATAACTATTTTTAGAAAAGATCTGAATTCTTTCTTATGAAATACAAACTCACACACATAAATGTGTAAAACACACATATATAAAATATATAATGTGTATATGTGTGTAAATATAAATATATAGAGAGAGAGTGAGAGAAAGAGGAAGAGAAAGAGAAATACATCAAAAGGCAACTGATAGGCTCTATTGTAGAAACTGTGCTTTGCACAAAGTTTGGCAAAGCACTCTCTTCTTATTTCGTTATTTAAAGAAAAAATGAATATAAGAGTCTTACTGAGTCATCTTTGATGGCATTACTTCATGGTCCTAAGAAATTGTAAATTCTTAAATAGATCATAAGAGAACTATTAGTGTGTATGGGTTAAAGTCTTAGAGTTAAACTTGCTTTCTAATTATCAGAAATTTGATAGGCCATGTATACCTTGAAGCTTATTTTTAAAATTTTATTCAGTTGGCCTATATAAACTAGCAATTACTTGAAAATAGAGTGCTCTCAGGGCTTTCTAAAATTAAAATTATAAAAACTGAAATCTGAAAATAACTCGTTTTATTATGAGATTGTAGGAATTATTATAGTTGAGAACTGGAGGAAGATGGGCTACCTAATTTCATGGCAAAAACCCTTCTGATTCAAACACTCTATATTTATCCAACATCAAGCAGGGGCTTTACAGAGACCTTTGAAGTATTGGCAAATTTATTTTCCAGTGGATCTCTATTGAGAATATTGTATCCTATAGAAATTACTATGAGTCAATACAGCTTTGTTGCTCAAAGTCATTTACTGGTGGTCTGTAAATCCCTGGGGAGTTCATAGGAAATGCAGCATCTCTGGGGAAATAAACAGCATTTTAGGACCATTGCAGAAGCCCTTATTTATGGAACTCTTTAAAATTATTCCTACAGAGAGCTGCCAGTACTCCTTGGTCACATGTAACAATACATTAACCAGGACCCTTAGTAATTCAAAGGATTAATTTCTCTTCACTTTTTAAGATAACACTGGAAATTTATTTTATTTTCCCAAAACAGCATCTAGTTTCTGAGAATTACTGCTAATAGGATGGCAAATGGATGCTAGAAAGAATAAATGTATGTGTTTTTTGGTTAAGTATAGACATGCTTATTATTACCTGAGGAAGATATCCTCTAGTGAATAAAGAAAAGTGAGTATGAAATAAAGTAGTGACAATAATAATGTCAATGCTGAATACTCACTCACACAAGCCACACGCATACCTCCACATATACACACAAACATACGTGCATTCATACACATCTTATCAAATCTAGATCCAGGAGTATATTTTATAAGGATAATATGAGTTCTCTTCTGGTTTTTGTGGGCCTTACTTTTTAACATTTTAAATATCAACAGAGTAAAGAGAGAACCTGCAAAATGAGAAGAAATGTTTGCAAATTATTCATCTGCCAAGGTATTAATATCTAGAATACACAAGAAACTCAAACAACAGCACAAGAACAAATAATCTGATTAAAAATGGGCAATTAATCAGAACATACATTTTTCAAAAGAAGACATACAAATAACCAACAATGAAAAAACATTCAACAGCATTAATTATAGGGAAAATAAATAAATGGAAATAAAAACCGTAGTGAGATACCTCTCTCATCCGTGTTAGACTGGCTATTACTTAAAAAGAGAGAGAGAGAGAATAATAGCAATAAATACTGGTGAGGTTGTAGAGAAAATGTAACTTTTATACACTATTGATGGAAGCTGGGAGATGAGTGGTCCAGGACATGCCATTTGAGGATCAGGACATGCAGACTTAGAAAAGCTGTCACAACTTCTCTCTTCCTTAGAAAAGTGGGACCTCTGCCCATAGCATGATGCTTCTTCCATCATTTTTTGCCTACCTAATGACATCCTGCTCTTAGGTCTAGCCTCAGACATCACTTTTCAGGGAAGCTCCCCATTACATCCTGGGAAGATCAGAGTCCTTACAGCACACTCCTAAGACTATGCACCCCTCATTCACAGAACCTAATAGAATTGCAATTTTAGGTCTGTCTCTATGGCTAACTTTGTCTTCTGTTCTAGAGTGTGTAGTCTAAGAGAACAGAGATCATGCTGATTTTCACTTACTGTTGAATCTCTAGCACCTGTATTGCACTTGGAAAATATTTGATTCTCAATATGTATTTTTGAGTGATTTAATGAGTCCTTCCAATGTTGAGTCATTTACTGATCATATCAGCCTTTTCCTTGCGGCTTTATCTAGTTAAATACTTAACATCTTGACTAGTCAAAGAGATAGCCTATTGTTACGACAGAAGATAGCCTCACTGGCCCCATTTCTGGTAGCTACGGCATCTGAGTAACCAAAGTTCAGGCAGTTTTGGTGCCTCTAGGATTTACAATCCTGGAATAGTGTAGAGCTTTGTGCCTCCCTAGCCTGCATTAATCCATGGTTCTTACCTCTACCTCGGTTAAACTCAGAAACTAAGAAAAGCCACAGAAGATAATGGCAGAAATTTTAGAATAAAATATTTGGAATAGAATAAAACAGCAACTACAATAACAAATCATTAACCTGTTTTGGACTATTTAAGGACTTCTTGGAAAACTCAGAAAATAGTTTCTGGATTCTACCACAAGGGCATTATATCAGGTTTTATCATATTAACACATTCATCAGCTGCAGATACAGATAGAATACTTTTGTGACTAAATGGGAAGTCAAAATAAACTAAAATAGATCAAAATGTAGACATGAAGACAGAAGTAGGTTGTGAGATGGAAGAGATTACAAGGAGTGGGTTAATTTTTACAGTTTCTCAGGACAGTTATCTAGAAAGAGAAAAATATCATGGGAGAAAGAAGAAATAGGTTTTCCTAGGCTTGTGAGGCCCCTTGGTTAAGTCATGATGACAGTCCTTGAGGTTTGCCAGGGCATGGTCTGACCATTAAGAGTATAGCATCAGAGGTCTCCACATCCTGTAGAAGGAGACAGTGGAGTCCCTGGGGAGCTGTAGCCATTGAAGTGATATGCTAAAAACGGCAGCTAGAAGAGCAATTCTGCAAGGATTAGGCTGAGCTTTTGTCTTCAGAATAAGGGTCTTCCTGATTCTCCTGGATCATCCACAAAGCCATCTATTGACTTCCGACTGCAGCCGAGGCCATTGAAGACGATGTCTGGGAGGGAGTCTGAATACGAGGCCGTTATGATAAACACAGAGCTCTCCCTCCTGATGGGGCTGACTGTGTCAGGCTCTCAGAGGACATAACACGCTTGTTAAAGTTTGGTTGAATAGCACCAGTCTCCACAGAGGATTATTTGGATTCCTATGGTGAAGTGATCAACACAGGGGAAAAATTCAGCCAATTATGCCTCACCTCATTGATCCTATTTAGATGTTAATCCCATGGGGCATGGACCATGTCTTTCTCTGTGTATTATACAGTGTTGAGGAAACACTTGGCACTCAATAAATACTAATCAGGAGTTTGTTTCTTGTTCCTCTCAGCTTCCCACTGAGCTGATCTGAGGAAGGAATTCCCTTTGAAGTTCCTTGTTCCCATGCTTTTTGATAAACAATATGGAGGTTCGGAGAGATGAGAAATACAGTTGTGGAGCTGTTTTTGGTGTCTGTGGATGACAAATGCTATCTCTGCAGTGATACACTTGGGAGTTAGGGGACATACTTAACTCCCAAATATGTTAGTGGGAACATGCAGTGGAAAAGGCCCCTCTTTCCTCTTCCATAAACATTGTCTTACTTCTTGTTTCTCACAGATTCATGATTTGTGCTTTCAAACATTCGTTAATGTACTACTGAGTGGTCTGGCTGAGCTGAGAAGTATAGTTTATATACATTTTAGTTCACTTTAGTTGTTCATGCACTTTACCATGTATGTAGAGAAAAGTAAAGTATAGCTGGGTGACAAATTAAAGAAGAGAATATAAAAATAAACATGAAAATTAAAGTATTTTTAAAACATACCCTGTGTTAGCTTTAATAGGGCCTTGTTAGGGAGTTTCATACACCTCTGAAGTGTCTCGATCCAAAAATGACTTTGTTTCTTACATTGTAAAAATTATAATTTTTGTGTCATGAAAAAGATTACAAATCATTTATAGGCATTAATATTTAGGAAAAATGCAGAAAATACTAACAGTGAAATAAATGATTTTGTGCATAAAATATGCTTTATATATGTATATTATGCATATATACTATCAAAGGAAGATACAATTTGCTTTACCTACTTGGGAAAGTCTCAAAGTTTTGTCTCTGACTGCTGAGACCAAGACATCTAACATCTTTAGACAGGTACTAACAAAGTTAAATAATCTTTAGAAGATGTTACCGTAAGTTGAAACGATGGCACCTCTAACATCTTTATATATTTAGTTCTCTCTTTCTTTCTGTCTCTTTCTCTCCTCTCCCTCTCTTTTTCTCTCTCCATTACAATATCTTATTTATAAAAACTATTCCACCTAACAACTTACAGAGATGAAGGTTTACTTAAGACTTTGATTCCATATGCCACTAGTGTCTCTTACTTTGCATAATGTATAGAATGAGAATGCTGCATGGTGCAGCAGGACTTTAAAGAGAAGTGTAGGCCAGGCATGGTGGCTCACATCTGTAATCCCAGCACTTTAGGAGGCCGAGGCAGGTGGATCGCCTGAGGTCAGGAGTTAGAAACCAGCCTGGCCAACATGGTGAAACCCTGTCTCTACTAAAACTACAAAAAGTAGCTGGGCGTGGTGGTCTCAGCTACTGGGAGGCTGAGGCAGGAGAATTGCATAAATCTGGGAGGCAGAGGCTACAGTGAGCTGAGATTGTGCCATTGCATTCCAGCCTGGACAACAGAGGAAGACTCTGTCTCAAAAAAAAAAAAAGAAGTGTAATGCCTACTCAGATTTCTTTAAAGTATAAAGTAAAATAGCTACATTTTGCCCTGACAGGTTTTGCAGTTCTAAAAAGGAGGGTAGGAATTAGAAAAATCTTTGCCCAAAGGTAATACGGACTGGAAAATTTTGTTTTTGCCAATTTCCCATTTTGGTGTTGTTTCCTTAATCTATCCCTAAGTTAAGTCCAAAGAATAGGATGTTAAAACTGTAATAACTAAAATATGTGGCAGTTTACTCAATGCACTGAATATTTTGTCACCTTTGGTCATAATGAGTTGTCAGGTTGAATTCATAGAGTTGTAGAATATCAAATGAGGGTGAAGTTAGCTCTGTTCTGTGTAGGAGAATCACATCATTTAGTGTGTTATGTTTAGTTTTGGAGACTAACATATTAGAGAGAATTGGAACCCAATATATTAATGAAAGGTTTAGGAAGTGGAGAAGTATTTCGCTCAGAGCAAAGAAGGATGAGAGGGACAGTGAGTTGGAAAAATTAAATTGATATGAGTTATCTTTGGTTTTAGGCCAAATTTTAAAAACAATGGTTTGGGCCTGGGAGATAGTCGAATCAGCTATTTAAATGGTGATCTCTTCTGTTATAGTTGCTGAGACTGGGTAATTTTTAAAGAACACAAATTTATTTCTCACAATTCTAGTCACAAGAAGTCCAACATCAAGGTTCCAGCAGTTTTGGTGTCTGTGGAAGTCCTGGGCTTTGCTTCCAGTACGGTGCCTTGTTGCCATGTCTTCCAAAGGGGACAAATGCTGTGTCCACACCTGTGAAGAGGCAGAAGGAAAGAAAGATCTAAGCCAGTTCCCCCCCAGCCCTTTTATTAAGGTTGATGCAAAAGTAATAGTGGCCTTTGGCATTGAAAGTACTGGCGTTCTATCTTGCTGAAGGTTTTTTCCAAGAGGTTGAGCGGTTTGCACAATGTCGGAAATGGCGGAGCTGTCCGAGCTGTATGAAGAGAGCAGTGACCTGCAGATGGATTTGATGCCTGGCGAGGGTGACCTTCCGCAGATGGAGATAGGCAGCGGGAGCCGGGAGCTATCTGTACGGCCCTCCCGCAACGGGGCCCCGCCATAGCTCGAGGAGGAAGGCCCAATGGAGGAGGAGGAGGCCCAGCCAATGGCGGCGCCAGAGGGGAAGCGGAGCCTTGCTAATGGGCCCAACGCTGGGGAGCAGCCAGGCCGGGTGGCGGGCGCAGACTTCGAGAGCGAGGACGAGGGTGAGGAATTTGATAACTGGGAGGACAACTACGACTATCCGGAAGAGGAGCAGCTTAGTGGTGCCGGCTGCCGAGTATCAGCCGCTCCTGAAGAAGCCAACAAGATGTTTCTGAGAACAACCAGAGCAAGAGAAGCAGCCCTGGATGGCGGGTTTCAGATGCATTATGAGAAGACCCCGTTTGATCAGTTAGCTTTCATCGAAGAGCTTTTTTCACTGATGGTTGTCAATCGTCTGACCGAAGAACTCGGCTGTGATGAGATCATTGATAGAGAGTAGTCATATGCTGATAAAAGAGGAGGAAACTACTTGAGTAGGGACCCAACTTTCCACTATCTTTTGGGTTCATTCCAAATAGTTCTGTGCCATTGAAAAAGTTGACCTTCAAAAAAAATGTGTTTTTCAGAATACTAGATAATAGGACAGTGACTGCACAATTGTGAAAAAGGAAGAAAATCATTAAAGAAAAAGAAAAAAAGTTAAGACTGTTGAAGTCTGTTTTCAAGCATGTCCTAAAACACCAATGGCTTTTACTTTGTTATTGATCCAGATTATTTTCCTTGCATTGGGGAAAATATCTGTCATACTTGTTTTGCTGTAAAGATGGTTTTGCAAGAATAAGTCATGACCAAGACAAGAGCCCACTGATACTAATTATATGAGAAAAAATTGTATCCAACTAGGACACACAGCTTTTGAGTTATTTGGACTGAAAGCTTAAAAAAACTTGGAAAAATCTATTTTGTGATCTATTCAAGCCAGTTATCAAAGGCTAAATTTTCAGTGTAAGATAAATGGAGTAGTCTTCATTATCCCAAAAGGATGAGTAAACTCAAATATATATCACATGTGCTATGTGTCTTAAGATGTGTTTCCAAAAGCAACTGAAATTTTGTTTGTACATGTATCTTGATCATTTATAAAGCCACTGTGATCTATAAATCAAGAAAATCCATTGTCATGACCATTTTTAAAAGTCAAAAATTAAGACGTCCTTAATTAAAAAGTTGCAAATCTAGACATTGTGTGTGTACAAGGAAAAACCATTTCTAATGCTGTTGTATACTAAAGAAATTTTGTTTTGCTTGCTGTTTTAACTTGACGGGTTTAAGACTTTAGTTGAACTTCACATTGTAAGAACTGTTAATAAAAGTTGTCAAGTAAAAAGCCCTATATCTAAAAAGACTTTATGAACAGTTATTCTATCAACTCTTAAAGGTTTTAAGCCTGCCCAGAAATTACCTTGGTATCTGAAGTTTCCCTCTGTCTCCTCCTCTTAAGCTTGTTATTTGCTATACACCAGCATTGGAGATAATAAAATTTCTTGTTCTGTGTTAAAAAAAAAAAAAGGTACTGGCAAAAACTGCAATTACTTTTGCACCAACCTAAAATAAGTCACTAAACCATTGATGATGGCGAAGCCCTCATAAGTTAATCACTTCTCTAAACACCTCCCTTTTAGTGCCACCACAATGGGGATAAAGTTTCCACACACAAATTTTAGAGGACATTCAGATCATAGCACTAAGGCATAAATGATGGTGATAACCAGGGTGTTCAAACAGTAATCTTTAGCTCAAGATCAGATAGCAGTTGATGCCCACAATCAGATCTATTCATTCAGATAATCTTTCAGTGAATAATGGTTGAGCTGATACACTGTAAGCAATGACTACTAGGGAATGTGTCGTGGAATGAGAATGCTGTACTATCTGAATGCATGGGTTTTAGTTTTTAGAAAGAGAGGCTTGGCCGGGCTCAGTGGCTCATGCCTGTAACCCCAGCACTCTGGGAGGCCGAGGTGGGTGGATCACGAGATCAGGAGTTTGAGATCAGCATGACCAATATGGTGAAACCCCGTCTCTACTAAAAATACAAAGATTGGCTGGACGTGATGGCTGATGCCTGTAGTCCCAGCTACTCAGGTGGCTGAGGCAGAAGAATCGCTTGAACCGGGGAGGCAGAGGTTGTAGTGAGCAGAGATCATACCACTGCACTCCAGTCTGGGCAACAGAGCAAAGACTTAGTCTCAAAAAAAGAAAGAAAGAAAAGAAACTGACTTTAATAAAGTAACCATAAATTTGGTCTTCAATTATGTTTGGTAAGTGCTAATGTATAAAGTGCCGAGAGGATATGCCAGAGGGAATCAAATCTTTCCTGACAGTGGGCTGGGTTGGTCATGAAAGACTTCATGGAATGATACTATTCTGAGATATAGATATCAAGAGAGCACCGAAAAGAACTGTTGAAAGAAAAGCTTTAGTTGAATTAAATTTAACAGTTTGAGCAAAGAATGATTTACGAATCGGGCAACCTCCCGAGCCAGAGTGGGCTTAGAACATTTCAGCTTAGCCATGTGGTGGAAGATTTATAGATAGAAAGAGGAAAGTGACATACAGAAAATAGAAGTGAGGTACAGAAACAGCTGGGTTGTTTATAGCTTGGTGTTTGCCTTATTTGAATATAGTTTGAACAGTTGGCCACCTTTGATTGGCCAAAACTCAGTGATTGACACAAGAGTAGACTATGATCCATATACAACTCCATTTAGGTTATAGTTCACAATGTACAGAGAAAACTTTAGGCTAAACTTGAAATATGTAAGGAGGCAGCTTTAGGCTAAATTTGATTTCACAGAATGGACCAGGTAGAGGGAAGAGCAATCTGAATAAGGATGCGTTCTAGGGAAGAAACAGCATGGTGCGTTGCAAGGAGTGATAAAACACTCTGCATGATGAGGATATGGAAATGAGAGGGAAAGTGCTGTGTGATGAGAAAGGGGTGGACTTGTGGGCTTTGATACAGATTTTGAATTTTATTCTAAGAACAAGGAGAAGCTCTAAGTAAGGGATTGGTGTCATGAGATTCACCTTTTTGCAAGATCACATGGAAGGTAGTGCGGAGAATGGTGTGGAATTTTGTCATGGTCATCGGTGGAGAGATGTTTTAAAAAACTGTTGAGTAGCTTTCCATCCACAATACCCAGAGCCACCTTTTGAAGGTCCCTAAGGAAGATGTAGGTGCAGAAGACAAAATCAGACAGGTAGTTACTCATATTTCCTACAGGTCTCCTTTTTCACACTCTGGTCTATTCTGTGATCCTGAAACAGATGGACACCATGGAAACCACAAGCATTCCTGCTTTTTCACCTCTCATGGCAGATCCAGGTTGAAGTGAGTAGTTACAAACTCTCAACCTTAAACCCTGTCTCATGTGTAAGGTAGCCCCCACCACCCTTTCCCCCCAGCCGTACATTTCTGTTAGAGGTTAATAGAGAACATCTATTCAAGGTGAAATCCCAAGGAAGCTGCTACTGGCAGCAAGAGCTTTTATTCCTTTCTTATCAGGGTGAAATCACCAGGTTTCTCCTGCATAACCCAGGGTCTCCAAATACAGCTTTGTCCCTGTGGTGAGCTCCTCTTTCCTGAAGTGGAGTGAAAGGACAGCCGTGAATTAAACCTACAGATTGACATATGCCCCTTATAAAACATTGCAAATAAGTTGTGAGCCATGATTATCTTTCCAAATTCTATAGGGAAACATTCCACAATTAGCCCAGATTTTAAAAAATAGAATTTGCAATTTTCCCCTTGGGAATACATTTGTGTCTTCTGACCTTAAGTAGAATACTGTTTAGAATTCCCTGTTCTATTTATTCACTTGTTTTGCAACTATTAGCATCTTCTATGTATCAGGTGTAGGAGCATGTGTGGTTGAGGCAGTGGTGAAGGAAGTCAATGTCATGTCTGTCTTCATGGAGTGTACACACACTAAACAAGCACATTTATCATTCAAGATGTTTGTTGACTGCACACTTTGCACAAACACTGCATTAAGGACTTTGTATATGGAACTAAACTAAGCAGATATTTTCTCTGCACCTAATGGAATGTACATGGGCCAGTAGTGGAGAAAGATACATAACAAAGCAAATAAAAATACAATTACAAGTTCAGTTAATGCTTAAAGAGAATGTCAGGAGACCATGGGAGAGAATGATGGTGAATTAAATAAGCCAGTCTGAGAAATCATGCTTAGCTGACACGTGAATAATAATAAGGATTAACCAGGTTCAAATTAACTGGGAACATTATTCTTGCAGAGGTAATAACGTTCATGTAAAGGCTTACCTAGGGCCTTGTAGAATGCAGATATTTAAAGATGAGGAAGATGACACGTGTAGATAGATGTGTTCCTCGGTAGGGCTATAGAGGAAGAGCAGGGCCAGCCCACGAAACACCTGTAAGACCAGACTCAATATTTTGAATTTTACAAAAAGTGGAAAGCCACTGAAATATTTTAAGTAGGGGAGCATATAAACTCTGTTACTGTTACATAATGACTCCAGATATAGCTGAGGAGCAGACAGATAGGAAATACTGAGAATACCATTGTATGGAGGCAATTCTAGAGGAATTGGGGCTGCTTGGGTCAGATAGTGGCAGTGGAGATGAAGAGATGTAGAAGGTTTTCTATGGGTTTGGATAGAGAATTGTGGGAAGAGTAACTATTTCTTAGCAGAAGTAACACTGTATTCTTCTAAGTCATTCCATAAAATATCTAGTGTAAAGGGCTTCCTCCTTGAGAACATAGGATACTTAAAATTTCATGTACATAAAACAATCAAGAATTTTCTCAGACTATACTTACATTAATAATTTTAAAACTTTAGATTTTTATAATTTGCATCATTTTAGTTGACTGTGAAAACTGTAACCTTACAGTTACAAACATGTTTTTTCCATATTTTATCATTTGTGGAATTTATATATATTGAGTGCCTACTAAGTGTCAGGTGGTTTACATATATTATTTTAGCACATATAGACTCTCCCCCATAGTATACAGAACAATGAACACCAAAAGATGTCCATATCTTAATCCTCAAAACCTGTGAATAGTTACTTTACACGACAAAAGGGACTTTGTATATTAAAAAGATCTTAAGTTGAGAGGATTATCTTGGATTAGCCAGTTTGGCTCAATATATTCACGAGGGTCTTTATAAATGAGAGGCAAGAGGGCCAAAGTCAGCAAAAGGAGTATGATGACGACAGCAGAATTTAGAGGGACATGCTGTTAGAACAGAGGAGGGGGCCATGAGCCAAGGAATGCAAGTAGCCACTCGCAACTAGAGAAGACAAGAAAATGAGACCTCCCCTGGAGCCTCTGGATGGAGCACAGCCCTGACCATACCTTGATATTTGTCCTTGTAAGACTCACTTTGCACTTCCTAGCTACAGAACTATAAGATAATGAATTTGTGTTGTTTTAAGACACTAAATTTGTGGTAATTTGTTTAAAAATTTTTTTGTTTTTTTATTTTTTTAAGCTTTTATTACAAAGTTCAGGAGTACACATGTAGGTTTGTTAATAGGTAAACTTGTCATGGGGTTTGTTGTCCAAATTATTTTGTCACCTAGGTATTTTTCTTTTCTTTTCTTTTTTTTTTTTTTTTTTTTTTTTTTTTTTTTTTTTTTTTTTTTTGAGACGGAGTCTCACTTTTTCACTTGGCTGGAGTACAGTTGTGCAATCTCAGCCCACTGCAACCTCCGCCTCTCAGGTTCAAGCAATTCTCCTGCCTCAGCTTCCTGAGTACCTGGGACTACAGGTGTGCTCCACTATGCCCAGCTAATTCTTTTGTATTTTTAGTAGAGACAGGGTTTCACCATCTTAGCCAAGATGGTCTCGATCTCTTGACCTCATGATCCATCCACCTTGGACTCCCAAAGTGCTGGGATTACAGGCTTGAGCCACCGTGCCCAGCCTTGTCACCTAGATATTAAGCCTAGTACTCATTAGTGATTTTTTCCTGATCCTCTCCCTCATCCCACCCTCCACCTTGTGGTAGGCCCCAGTGTATGTCGTTCCCCTCTGTGTCCAAGTGTTCTCATCATTCAGCTCCCACTTATAAGTGAGAACATGTGGTATTTGGGTATTTGGTTTTCTGTTTCTGCCTTAGTTTGCTGTGGATAATGGCCTCCAGCTCCATCCATATCCCTGCACAGGACGTGATCTCATTCTTTATATGGCTGCATAGTCATAATATTCCATGGTATATATGTACCACATTTTCTTTATCCAGTCAATCATTGATGGGCATTTAGGTTGATACCATGTCTTTGCTATTGTGAATAATGACACAGTAAACATACTCATGCATGTGTCTGTATAATAGAATGATTTACATTCCTTTGTGTATATACCTAGTAATGGGATTACTGGGTCAAATGGTATTTCTGTCTTTAGGTCTTTGAGGAATCACTACACTGTTTTCCACAACCCTTGAACTAATTTACATTCCAACCAAAAGTGTATAAGTGTTCCTTTTTCTCCACAATCTCATGAGCATCTGTTACTTTTTACCTTTTTAGTAATAGCCATTCTGACTGGTGTGAGATCTCATTGTGGTTTTGATTTGCATTTCTCTAATGATCAGTGATGTTCGTTCAGCTTTTTTTCATGTGATTGTTGGCCACATGTATGTCTTCTCTTGAAACCTGTCTGTTTATGTTCACTTTTTTATGGTGTTAGTTTTTTTTTCTTATAAATTTGTTAAGTTCCTTATAGATACTGGACATAAGACTTCTGTAGGATGCATAATTTGCAAATATTTATCCCACTCTGTAGGTTTTCTGTTTACTTTGTTGATAGTTTCTTTCGCTGTGCAGAAGCTCTTTAGTATAATTAGATTTCAATTTTTGCATTTGTTGCAATTTCTTTTGATGTCTTCGTCATGAAATCTTTGCCCATGCCTGTGTCCTGAATGGTATTTCCTATGTTGTCTTCCAGAGTTTTTGTAGTTTTGGGTTTTACATTTTAGTCTTTTATCCATCTTGAGTTAATTTTTGTGTATAGTGTAAGGAAGGAGTCTAGTGTGGTAATTTGTTATAATGGCAATAGAAAACAGATCCTTCAGTAGGTTTGGTGCTGAAAGACAGGAAGAGGATGGTAAATAGAGGTAGCATAAGTGCTTTTTAGGATATTATGTGAAAAAAATCACATAGCATCTTAAAAGTATGTGAAAATTTTTGATATTTTATAGAATGAAGGTAAGGATTTAGCTATATGAAGAGATAAATCATAAAAGGTAGAGAAGGGAAAATTGATGAACATACAAAGAAGATGGGAGTGTCCGTGTAAGAAGAGGAATTGGTGATATAGAAGAAGAGATATACTCCTTTTAGTTTCTGAGACCATACAAAAGATACAACAAAATCTTGAAAGGCATAATAGGGAATTTGTTTTTGTTTTGTTTTGTTTTGTTTTTATAAAAAGAATGAAAGAGAGAAAGAAAGAGGAAGAGAGTTTAGAAAAAGAGAGAAAAGGAGAAAGAAACAGCAAAAGAAAGAAAAAAGAATGAAGGAGAAAGAGGAAGAGATTTTAGAAAAAGAGAGAAAAGGAGAAAGAAACAGCAAAAGAAAGAAAAAAATGAAAGAGAAAGAAAGAGGAAGAGATTTTAGAAAAAGAGAGAAAAGGAGAAAGAAACAGCAAAAGAAAGAAAA
>PVKP010035724.1:0-23039 GCA_004027715.1 Plecturocebus donacophilus | reverse complement strand
TGTCGCTGCCACCAGGGCTATGAGCTGCACCGGGACGGCTTCTCCTGCAGCGGTGAGGGCTGTACCCCTGCTGTGTGCTCCTCTGTGGGTCCCCAGGCCCTACCTGTGCCATGCCTCCTGCCACACAGTTCTCCATTTGAGAACTCTGGATCGAGTCACTGTGCACCCAGCTGCCTCCTGGGTACTCCACCCTGCTGGCTGTGGAGCACTCCCAGGCTGGTGGGGAAGGCATAGGCAGAGGCAGCGAGGTCCCTACTGAAGCCTACTGGGGAGAAAGCATGTGGGCGCCATTCTTCCCACGTGTCAGGCTCACCTGCATTTGAATTTTGCAGTAGGACAAGTCACTTTTCTCTGAGCCTGTTTCTTCTTCTATAAAATGGGGTGTCTTGAGGATTAGATGAGACAGTGCGATAGAGGGGCTCCAGCAAGTCTCAAGCCGCAGTGCTTGAAAGTGAATGAACTGCCACTTAATGAGAACCTCCCCTCTTGGTGTATTCCCTGACATACTTGGCCTCCTTCCTCTCAAGAATCCTAGGAGGTATGGTTTTTTCCTTCCTCTACAAAATGAGGACGTTAATTGCTCCCTCCACATTTGTTGGGAGGATTACATAAAAATAAGCACAAAATCCTGGGTAAATGGTGACTTTCGTTATTCAGCTAACAGAGGTTAATGACCTGGCTAAGTTCATACACCCAGGATGAGATGGGCCAGGGCTCCATCCCAGACTTCTCTCACCCTGTGAACTGGCATGTGCCTCCATGTTATGCTTTGCTGCGGGATGAGGCCTCATTGCTACATGGCAGCATGAGGGGAGCAAGAGAAGGGATATGGTCTGCCTGTGCAGCTCACAGTTGGCTGGCGGTGATCACTGGGTGTTCGGGCTGATTGTGGGCTGCAGGACTTGGGCAGGTTACATACAGCACAGGCCTGGCCCACAAGACTCATCTAGTCTAATTCACCCATTTTACTGATTGGGAAAGTGAGATTCCCCCAAATCAGCCAGTAGGACTCACACCCAAGCCTCTAGATTCCCAGTGCTTTTATTTAGTGCTTTCTTCCTGTCCTGGGCAGAGAAGTCTGTGAGCTGGGGCAGCCCGGGCAGAGCTTTCTCTGAACCCTCCATCTTCCTGCTGAGCCTTGCAGGACTTGTCTCATTCCCCTGTCTTCCTGCATTCAGTCTAACATGGGGCTGGGCCCTCTTAGGAAATGTCTGTGGGACTGGATGGCGAGGACTGCCCTTGACCCAGGGTCCCCATCCCCATGCTTCCTCAGATATTGATGAGTGTAGCTACTCCAGCTACCTCTGCCAATACCGCTGTGTCAACGAGCCAGGCCGCTTCTCCTGCCACTGCCCACAGGGCTACCAGCTGCTGGCCACACGCCTCTGCCAAGGTACAGGTTACCCGGGTGGGATGGGCAGGATGGTGTAAGGAGCTGGCAGCCTGACGCCCTGGATTCCAGCCCCTCTCCCCTGGCACAGACATTGACGAGTGTGAGTCGGGTGCACACCAGTGCTCCGAGGCCCAAACCTGTGTCAACTTCCATGGGGGCTACCGCTGTGTGGACACCAACCGCTGCGTGGAGCCCTATGTCCAGGTCTCTGACAAGTGAGTCTTTTCGATGCCTGGCTCCGACAGAAACCACATCTCCCAGGGGGCTTTGGGGCTGACTGGCATCTATTCGGGCCAGCGAGTGCCCTTGAGGGTTGATGGGAATTGTAGTCCTCCATGACAACCAGTCACAGGGGTGAGAGGAAACTTTTGGGATTCCTTCCCTTTGTAGGGTAAGTGAAATTGGTGGTGGTGGGGCGGGGGGGCAGGCAAGGACCTCATTTGTGTCCCCCACCTCGGGGTCTCTCTAGCCGCTGCCTCTGCCCAGCCTCCAACCCTCTGTGTCGAGAGCAACCTTCGTCCATCGTGCACCGCTACATGACCATCACCTCAGAGCGGAGCGTGCCTGCCGACGTGTTCCAGATCCAGGCAACTTCCGTCTACCCCGGCGCCTACAATGCCTTTCAGATCCGTGCCGGAAATTCGCAGGGGGACTTCTACATTAGGGTAAGGCTTCTGCAACCCTCAACTGACATGCACTCCAGGAAGCCTTAAGGGGGTACTGGGCCAGGCTATGCCCCGCCTCTCCTCTCAAAGCCCCGCCCCCGGGAGTTGGGGTTTCTGAAGGAAGACGGGGTATTCTAAATTCTCCTGGTACAGAGATGGTTAAATGCAATTCGAATGAAGCACTCGGACCCCGGGGTTTGAATCCCAGTACTGGTTTCCCATATCTGATCTCAATTTCTTCACCCACAAACCAAGAGAATGGTGTGTGCAGGGGCCTGGGGTCAGAAAGTCCGCTCCTTGCTGGTGGAGCTGTTAAGGTGGGAGGAGCCAGGAGTGGGTCTCAGCAGTTTGTCTGGTATCAGCGCTTCTCTTTCTTTTTGAAATTGAATGCTCTGGGCCATTAATGCTCTGGGCACAGTGGCTCACACCTGTAATCCCAGCACTTTGGGAGGCCAAGGAGGCTCATGCCTGTAATCCCAGCACTTTGGGAGGCCAAGGTGGGTGGATCACCTGAGGTCAGAAGTTTGAGACCAGCCTGGCCAACAAGGTGAAACCCCACCTCTACTAAAAATACAAAAATTAGCTGGGCATGGTGGCATGTGCCTGTAATCCCAGCTACTCAGGAGGCTGAGGCAGGAGAATCGCTGGAACCCAGGAGGCAGAGGCTGCAGTGAGCTGAGATCGCACCATTGCACTCCAGCCTGAGAGACAAGAGAGAGACTTCACCTTAAAAAAAAGAAAAAAAAAAAAAAAAATCGAATGCTCTGAAGGGAGTCTGCTCACTTTGGGTCACCAAAGGTCCCACCACTCCCAAGAGCCACATGTGGCCTTGAATCGTCAGTTAGCTTGGGTTAGACAGAACAAGCTGGAAAGGGTGGGAAGAGCCCCAGCGGGGATCTCTGAGTCCGGGAGTGGAGACTTCAAGGGTATCAAGGAGCCAGATGAGAGCCCGGACGAGAGCCTGGGGTGACAGCCTGGCCAGGGCTGTCTCTCCACCTCACTGCCATGGGGCAGGGAGGTGACACTGGGGCAGAGGCCTAGCACACAGGCTGACACAATAAATATGTCCCCCCACCCACTGCCCTGCAGCAAATCAACAACGTCAGCGCCATGCTGGTCCTCGCCCGGCCGGTGACAGGCCCCCGGGAGTATGTGTTGGACCTGGAGATGGTCACCATGAACTCCCTCATGAGCTACCGGGCCAGCTCTGTACTGAGACTCACCGTCTTCGTGGGGGCCTACACCTTCTGAGGAGCAGGAGGGAGCCACCCTCCCGCAGCTCCCCTAGCTGAGGAGCCCGTTGTGAGGGGCAGAGTGAGAAAGGCAATAAAGGGAGAAAGAAGGGGTCCTGGTGGCTGAGGTGGGAGGGTCACACTGCAGCAAGCCTCAGCCTGGGGCAGGCTGGGACCTGTGGGGGGCAGGCCAAGTCCACCTAAGTGGGGATCTCTGTGTGCTCAGGCCCAGGGGGCCCCACTGACAGGAGCTGGGAGCTCCGTACCACAGGCTTCAGTCACCCCGAGAGCAGAGGAGGTAACGAGGAGGGTGGACTCCAGGCCCTGGCCCAGAGGTCTGGACTTGGCTGCTTTGCAGGGGTCCTGAGAAACTCCACTCTGGATAGTGTCAGGAGGCCCTGGGTTCCAGTCCTAACTCTGTCTCAAGCTGTACATTTGGATAAGTCCTAGTGGTTCCCTGGGGCCGTTTTTCTATAAAATGAGGCAACTGGACTGTTACTGGTTTTTGAGCTTTTCTTTTAGGAAGTTTTATTTTTACTTTTATTTTCCCAGTAAGTTTTATTTATTTTATTTTCCCTCTGCACTCCTAAGGAAGTTTTATTTGATAAAGACCAATCGATGATATAAAGTCGATCCAAAGCTGCAATGCCCCACTGACTGCATCTCCCTGACCAGGGAATCCCAGGTCCTAAGCAGCTTGGTTTAAAAACCACTGGACCAGATGGTATCTCTGGTTCCTGAATATTTCACAAGGCCCCCAGGGCCAGGCATCTCCTATATAATACATATGGCTGCAAACACTTAGACTCTAATTGTACCCCAAACGATGCTGGCTGAAAGGCTGATTAGCCTGGGTTGGGGGACAGATGGGAGCTGGGGGCTGCTTCGTGGCATAAGCTCAGGTCAGGGGGCTGTAGCTGCAGTAGAGCTGGGACAAAGTCCTGCTCAGAGCAGGCCCCAGATTCCTGCAGGAAGAGAGGCAGTGAGGGTCACGCCCTGGGCCTAGGGCAGCTCTGGTCCCCACCACTCCCTCCAGGTTATGCCTCTTGCCCTCACCTCTGCAGACGCCCACACTTGATGGTGCTCAGTAGTGTCTCTTGTTCCTTGGGGGTGGCACAGGCATCATAGGCGGCCAGGAGGCTGGGGAGCAGGGGTTTGAGTTTCTGAGGCTGACAGTGGCCCACTCCGGGCCAGTACCATGAGGAGCCAGGCAGAGGGGTCAGCATGAGATAGAAGATTCGGGACACTGCCCTACTTCTTGAGCCCGGCACACAAGGCCCCACACCAGCCTCCCTATCTGTGGGAACTCTGAGGCAAAACCAGCAAGGGCTCCAAACTGTCACCCCCACTCCCCTTAATGGCTCAGCCCCCTTCTCCAGGAAGCCTCTGCTCCACCAGGTGGGACGTCTCCCTCCCTCCTGTGGCCTCCACTGCCTGGGATGCTGTGCAGGCCTGCTGGCTTCCTCCCCATTTGACCTCCACGAGCACCCTGGACTTCAGCCAGATCTGTCCATCTCTGGGTCTGCACAGCCCACACAAGGCATGGATTAAGGTGAATTCCATGCACAGAGGGCAGGGGCTGAGGACACCTAAGGACCCTCAAGGGCCTACCTGGCAGGGGTGCTGTATCGATCTACCAGGGCTGCTGCCTTCTCCCCACTCACTCCGCGCACCTGCATCAGCTGCCGAGTAAACACTTCTCGCACCAACTGGGCCTGGGTTTGGGGAAGGGCTGGATCAGGGGTGATCTGGGCTGGGCCCTGTCAGGGAAGCTGGGAAGAAGCAGTACCTTGTTCTTGATGGCTCCTGCGTTGAAGTCACTGAAGGTGAGGAGTGAGCAGAGAGGGTTTGGAGAGGGCATGGCCCCTGATTCAGGGTTCCCAGGGGTTCCCCAGGGGCGGCTGCGTAGGGTGTGGCCCTGAGGGAAGAAGGAACTGAGGCCAGGCTGGAGCTCGAAGGGACAACTCCAGCCAACTCCTCCCCAGTCCTCGGCCTCAGGGGGTCAGCCTGAGAAATGGGGATCTCACCCACCTTGCTTCTCTTGGGGACGCACAGGCAAGGTGAATTCCTTGTGGGCCCTGCTCACCTGGTAGAGTCTCTGCAAGCCCCGTGTCAAGAGGGCCAGGTAGGCGGCTGACTCCTTAATGTCTGCTGTGCGCTTCACAAAAAAGCCATCAATGACCTGGGAAAGAGGACCCAAGAGAGGGAAGGTGGCTCCTGGCCCAGACCACGAACCACAGACCACAGGGGCCCCTGCCTGCCTGGCTCTGCCCTCCCAGCTCACCTGAGTGTTGGTGACAGCCTGCAGGAGCGTGCTCTCAGGAAGGCTGAGGTTGTGGACTGAGCCATGCTCTTCCACCAGGTATACCCTGCGCTCCAGGCCACAGCGCTTCAGCCGGAACTACGGAATTGGACAGAGTAGGCAGGGAGGGTCAGGCTGGATGCCCATGTGTCTGGGCATCCATCATGTCACACTCAAAATGGTGCTGTGACCCTGGTCCCAGCAGTTAGCCTCCGCATCCTCCCTAGCCTCTCCCCCTGCCTCAGAGGGACCTCCGCGGCTTTGCTCATACTGACACTCTCGCATAGAAAGCCCTTCCTCCATCTGTGAACACTGCCCATCCTTCAAGCCTGCCCTGGGCCTGTACATGGCCTCTGTGACTATGGGGGCTGCCCAGCAGCAAGTACCAAGGTATAGCGTCTGTATTTCCAGTTCTGGAGATCTGAGCCTTGTTTATCGAAGACTGAGGAACTGGATACACAAGGGATCTTTAATCTGCTCCTGAGCTCACCCCAAGAATGCAGGTACCCTGCCTTCCTACTGTGCGCCTGGATGGGCCTGTGAGGGTCTAATCCTGGAGCAGCCACAGGGTGGGTGTGGCTGGAGTCCAAAGGGTTCTGCCTCAAGGAGGCTGCCAGAAGTGCTCCTAGATTGCTCTGGCCTGAAAAGGGGGCCCCAGAGCAGGCGGGGGGCCTGGCAAAGCCAGCGAAGTTACCTTCTGCTCCCGGAAGCGGCCGTCAATGATACTGCTGCACAGGTCATCCAGCCGCTTGCGCTCCACGATGTGGTCCAGCACCAACTCCCCAGGGCTTGCTGCCGAGGAGCCAGGAAGGGTCCCGTTAGCTGGCCATGCCCCACCCACCAGGCCCTGCCCCTGGTGCCGGCCTGTCCGTGGTCCTTCACCTGGATCTCTAGGATTGGTCTCCTGTGCCACCCACACAAAATCCCCAACATGCAGCTTGCGCACTGTGTGGGTCACGTGAAGCCGCTGTAGCTCTCGGAGCAGCTCCGGCCTGTGCCCCGCCCTGGAGTGGCAAGGAAGGAAGCCTAGATCAGGGCAGGGCAGGGCAGGGCCTACCCCCCAGCTTCCTCCGATCATCTCCGTTTCTCCCCACCTCACTCACCCCCGGGTCTCGCCGATGTCCACACACAATAGTACCCTGTACTCTCCAGGCCTGAGCTCTAGCGGCGGCTGCTGGACCCCCGCTTCACTGGCACTAAGTGGGGGTAGTGTGTGAGGCCAGAATCCCTCATGCCAGGGCAGTTGCCCTGCACCCATGCCACCCGACACCCACTACCCACCCACAGTAGGGGCAGCCACAGCTCCCCTGCAGGGTTGTGGCTTATTTCCCATCCCCTCCTCCCGGTTTTCCCCTCTTCCCCCCTCCTCCTCACAGCTCTACTGAAGCTGCTCCTGGCACTGCTGTCTCCTCCCCAGGGGGCTCCTCGGGCCTGATGCCCACATTCAGCAAGCTCAGGCCTTCTGATTCAGCCAACTTCTGGGCCAGCTCCAGGCCCTCTGGGGTCAGTGAGTACCTGGGAGGCAGAGAGGACAAACACAGCTCTCCCTTCTTCACTCATTCCTGGCAGGCTCTCTTGCCTGCCCCCACTGGGCTAGCCTCACTGCCCTCTTAGCGCCCTGCACAAACGACCCCAGTGGCTCCTGCTCCTCCCCGTCTTCTTGGCTCTTAGAGCAGTTCCTTGGACCTGCTCAGTGCCATTCTCAGGTCTGCAATAAGTCAGTCTCAGACAATTTCCTTTCTCCCATCTTCACTACTGCTGTTTCCTCCTCCTCAGAATACTTATCCTGCATCTCTACCTGCCAGATCCTGAAATGTATCAAATGCTATCTCCTCTGAAAAGGCTTTCTACTCCTCCAAAACCCATGGTACCCTCCCACCCCCACTGTTGCAGGGTTGGACTGTTCTCTCCAGGTACCCTCCAGGTACTCCAACAGTGGAAGCACCTGAGGGAAGGCCTAGGTCCCCCAACCTCAACAGCATCAGCTCTGGGAGTTGTTAGGTGATTCTAAGCCCCTACTAAGAAGGTCATGCACACTCTCCCATCCCTGCCTCCTGTATCTCCTGCAGTTGGCCCCACCTGGCTGGCTTGTGTGTCCTGAGGACAAGGTTCCTGTGGAGGAGGGAGCAGAGGGCTGGCCAGGGTTGAGCACTCCCACGGGCTACCTGTGGATTGGAAAAGAGACCCTCAGAGAGCACCTGTTGCCACCACGAGTCCATGTTCCCTGTGTCCCCAGCCACGGGCCGCACATGTGCCCATTGCAAGAAAGGGCAGTCTTTGGTGGGCTCCAGAGCCACTTGGGCCTGTCCTCCCTGACCCCGGTGCTCACCCTGGGGGCCTTCTGAGCACACCTCTGCAGCAGCTCCTCCTTGGTTAAGAACTGGTGGCCATTAGGATTCTGAAGCCGTGGTAGAAGAGACAGGGTAGGCTCAGTGCCAGCCCCCCCCCCCAACCCCGTCCTCATTCTGCTCAGGTGGCTGGGATAATCTTTGCCTGTCTTGTCCTGGCCAGGCACCTCTAGGAACTTCCCACCCCACTGCCTTGGTTCCACCTCCAGGTGTAGCTTGGTGCTCACCAGGTGCTCCTGGTAGAGCAGCAGCAGTATCACTCGGGCTCCTGAGTGCCGAGCTGGCCAGTACCTACTGGAGCCTCCCACTTTGGGCTGGGCAGGAACCTGAAAGGCACAGAGAAGCTCTTAACGTGAAAGCCAGCCAGTCATCTTCCAATAAGTCCCTGGCAGGGCTGAGGTTTCACAGGCTTCGTGGCACTGGGTAAGTCACTCAGTTGAGTCTCAGTTTCCTTCTCTGTAAAATGGGCCAGGTGATGCGATGACCCCCTGCAAATCTGGGATGAGACAGCAGGCAGTTCGGGGCAGCCGGTGGGGGTGTCTGCCCAGCCTGGCTTCAGGTCTATGACACAGGGTAGGACAGGAATGATTAGACAGGAAAACTGAATGACGATGACCCTGTAACTAACTGAGCTGCACTCCCTAAGTAGCTTGATCATGGAATTCTCTCATTGGCTGCTACTAATATTCCCATTCACAGGTTAAAATACTAAGTCAAAAAGAGGATAAGTCATTTGCCCAAGGCCAGGCATCGCTAGCTAGTGAGATTTGGACTCAGGCTTGCCAAATCCCCCAAGCCAGGAAATCATACTCCCGCACTCCCACTTTGCCTTCCCCTTCCCTTGCCCCTTCCTCACTGGCATGGAAGAGCCCTGGACTTCTGCAGGTCGCCTCTGCGGTGCTGGACTGTTCTGTCCAGATGGTGAGCCTGGGGCATGGTCACCTGTGGGAGCAGAAGAGAGTCAATTCCGCACTCCACGGAATCTGACAGCTGCGAGGGTCTGGGATGCAACCTGCTCAGATGGTACATGAGACCGGTGAGGGTGGCTCAGGGAACGCCAGCCACTAGCCCGAGGCCGAAAAGCAACTTGGACAGGAGTGGGGAGCTGGAAGCCAAGGGATCCCAGGTGAGTACGGAGGCTGCCCCTGGGGGAGGCAAGCGCTCACCGCCCGATGTTCGGTGCAGCTGCAGCCGCTCGTCCAGCATCCGGCAGAGCCCGTCTCCGAAGTGCTGCAGAATCTTAGCTTCCTTCCCGCTGCGCAGCGGCAGTGGGTACCGCCGGAGGGAGCGCAGCGCCTGGCGCGGCAGGGGTAAAGTACCTGGTCAGGGCAGGCCTGACCTGGCCAGCAGCTGTTCCCATAGGGCCGCGCAAGGACCCACCTTCTGAAACACGAAGCGCGTGCGGCGCCCGCTGCGGGTCGCCTCGTCCCGCCACTCGGTCAGCCAGAGAACGAAGAGCGGGTTGGGACAGGCAGGCAGCGGGCGCTTCCGACCCAGGCGGACAGGCGCCGCCATGAGCCCGAGGGCTGGTCCTCCGGCGGGACTGGGACGCCGCCAGTTCTGGAGTCGGGATTCGAACACCTGGTCCGGGGCGGCGCGGCAGAAGAGGGAAACTGCGGGCAGGACCGCTGAGATCACGGGCCCCCTTACACAAGCGGCACTAACGAGAGGAGTGCCCTCCCGCCCCTGCGCGGTTCTAAGTGGTTGGTGCGCAGCGCTGTCTCTAACAATATTTCGCCTGGGCCCCGCTCCGGCCAGGACCAGCCTTTGGGACGCGCCCCACCTCAGCCCCCGGAACCTGGACCTGCTCCTTCCAGTCACCTCAGACTCGAGAGCGGGGTCATCTTTGTGTAGGTTAGAGGAAGACGGACAGCGCCCCCTGTGACGGGGGAGGACTGGCTGGGCGGTGCTTAACGGCCCAACCTGAACTTGGCCTCTCTAAGATCTGTAAGATTGTCAGTTTCAGCCTCAAACTTGAAGAGGAGGCTGGAGATGGAGACTGGGCTTGAGGAAGAGTCCAGAAAAGGCGGGGGCTGGGAAACAAACGGGTGCAAACATACTGGTGGGAGGGACCCCAGAAAGGGGTGCCGGGGATGAGGCCACAAAGGTAAGGCAGGAGGAGCTGCAGCGCCCCTGGAGGAAATGGTGGCCCTCATCCCCGGGATACAGGACAAAGAGTTTGTGGTGGGGAGAAAGTCGGGGACGTGCCGAGAAAGCCCAAAATAGGACCCGGGGCGTCGGGGGCCAGAGGCCTAGTGGAAGGAGAACTGGAAGAGGTGCTTGAGCACCTTGGCAGTTGGGGAGACCTGAGGTGGGCACGTGGTTGGGTTCGGGGGCGGGGGGAGCAGGCCGCGGGTTAAGACGCGCAAACACAGGTAGACGGGAGAACAGTTCGTCGTTTTTGTGGCCAATCGGAAGTGGGAGACCATCAGGGAGGTTGTAAATGGAAACCTTACAGAGGGTTTCAACCTGACCATGCTGAAGGACACGGATGGCTGAGTTGTACACAGGCGACTCGCCAGGGTTTGAAGCAACACCCGGCCTCTGGCTGTTATGCCGGAAGTTGCGAGACGCAGGTCTCGAGCCTGCGAGGAAGAGAGAGGTGGACGCCAGAGCTCCAGGCCCGCCCCTCCGGACTCCGCCTGGCCGAAGGCGTAGAAGCCCCAGCCGGATCCGGCTCCCGCCTCCCTCCCGCCGCGGCCTTATAAGGAGCCTGAAGCTGGCTGTCGGGCTGGCCCCGCCCCCTCGAGTCTCTTGTCCTAATAAGGACATCTAGGGCATCTCGCGGCTAGGGGCGGGCGGGAGCGCGTCTCCAGGGTAACTGCGAAGCCCCGTCCCCCTCCTCGTTGCTCTTGGAAACTCTAAAGACTCGAAAAAGGTGGCGCTAGCCTGGTCTTCAGGCAGGGGCGCTCGCGGGAGGCGAGGGTCAAGCTGCAGCCTTCACCTGGAGAGCTGGGAGCCCGGGGTGGGGGCGGTGCTGTGGAACATCCCCGACTACAACCCCCGGCATGCTCTGCAAGGTACCCCACTTCCAAGCATCGCTCTCCGTTTACAACCTTAATTCCGTTTACCGGATTAAGGCCCCCAGATCCATTTCTGGGTTTGACCCAAACTTGTTTGCGACCCAGTCTTCTCTTCTTGAAGAGCCGTGAGGCTGTGGTCACTGTTCTAGGACGATGAAATCATACCGGAGTCCCCCGCTCATTTCTTTTTTTAAGGAATATACTACCACAGAAATTGTCTCAGTTTTTACAGGTGTTAGAAGAGCCATATGCCTGGCTATAAACTCGAGAGCTGGGTTCAAGTCTGATTTAATATCTGTTCCTTTTCACTGGCACGTAAAAAGCACGTAAAGAGGCTTTGAATTGAATGCACAATTCCTCGTCTTTACCCTTTATCGCCTCATGACTTTGCCAAACATCTTTAAACAAGAACAAAGCTCTCAGAGATTTCCTTGTAGCCTTTCCCCTGTGCCTTTTTCTCCTATTTTTATTTTACTGACGTTGCACATGGCCTTTTTACAGAAGACAAGAGTGGCTCTGCACATGCAGAGTACTAGTGTTTGTCGGACTGACGTCTTCATACTTGTGATTTTCTTTGCTTTAGGACGGGATTCCAGGCTAATCAATAGTTGCTTCGATTCAGAAAAGCAAAACCCTAACCTTACTCAAAAATTTCAGACCAAGGAATCCAGATAATATCAGATGGGTCTTAAGAAAGCTGTGTTGCCGCGAGATAAAAAGCCGCTTAGTCCGGGATCGTTTTCGGGTCAGTTTACTGAGCGCCGCCTCGCAGAACTCAGAACAGTTCCTGTTAAATTGGACCAATGGGCTCGTGCTGCCCGAGGCGGCCCTGCCCGCGGCCCGGGCCTACATTTCCCCGCATGCACTGCGGCGCGGGGCCGGCCGCGGGAAGACTCCGTTACCCAGCGAGCGCGGCGGCGGCGCAGGGCCCGCGAACTCCATTTCCCGTCGGCCCGCGGAGGGAGCGCCGGAAGCCCGCCCCGCCCCTCATTGTGCGGCTCCTACTAAACGGAAGGGGCCGGGAGAGGCCGCGTTCAGTCGGGTCCCGGCAGCGGCTGCAGCGCTCTCTTCTTCTGCGGCTTTCCGTGCCCTCTGCTTTTCGCTTCCGGAAACATGGTGAGCGGCAGGCCACGGCGCCCGAGGGAGGCGGCTGCGGGTCGGTCGCCTGCGCGCGGGAGGCGACTGGGGAGCGACGTCCGCACCCCCTCCCCCAGCGCCCCGGGCGGGATGAGGGTCTCGCACGGAGGGGCGGGCGGTACCGGAATGCGCGTGCGCGCCCGGGGGCGCCGGGGAGGGCAGGCCTGGATGTTGCTCGCGCGCTCCCTGGGCTCCTCTCCCCTCCCCCATCCGCTGGTGCGCCCGCGCGGACGGACAGCGGCCGCGGGGGGAGGGGTCTGGTTCGCGCGCCGGCGCGCCCCTCGCGCAACGGCCGGCGTCGCGCGTTGTTTCTTAGGGGCGCGCTCTCGACTGGAGCACGCGGCCTCCAAACCCGGCCCGGGGGAGGCGAGGGAAAAGCGCGCGAGAGGTCTCGGCGCGCGCGCCCCACCCAGGGCTGTTCCTGTCTCCGCGTCACTCTCCCTCGGCAGCCGGGTCCGTCTAGGGAGCAGGTGGCAGAGATGCCTGCGCCGGGGAGGGGCTAGCGCTGTCGCGGCGAGGGGGGATGCTGGGACAGCAGAGTCCTGGTTGGGGCACGGGTGCCTGCGATAAAGGCCTTGCACCGCAAGGCTTGGAGGGGGCATCGCAGAGACCGTGGCCGGCTCTGGAGCGCACCCCGTTGAGCTGCGTTCTCACTCGTGCATCGCGCGAGGGCTGGAACGGCGCTGTCCGCCGGCGTGTGCGCGCACTCAGACCCGGCCGCCGGTGTCGAAGCTCTGGGTGATCGGGGCCTTCCCGGATGGGCCTGAGGGTGGAGCCGAGTTTAGGGAAGTGACCCAGGCGGGCACCGCCCGGAAACCATCCCGCCCCCTGCATACAGCCAGAGGGCTGAGAAAACCGAAGGTTGTGTAGCTTGCCGAGGCTCCCGCCTGCCGCAGATGGGTCTCATATGCCCGTTGGTTAAGATGATTCCACAGGGTTAGGGACCTGGAGGTGCTGCTGCCTTTAGGGTACGAGTTTCTCTACTGGGTAGGGGGTCGAGCCTAGCCGATCTCCTTTCCCCGCCCACTCCGGAAGCGGCTGGGTCACGTGGCTGGTTTCCTCTGCAGTTCCGGGGAGTTCGGGGGAGCAGATTTACTGTGGACAGTCCCTCCCTCTCCTGGCTCAGGCACCCCCTAGCACGGTGCAGAGTAGGAGTTTAAAGAGCTCTTGAGGCCTCTGGGCACTTGAGTTTGGCATGTTAATTTCTACCAGCGACTTCTGAGGCCCAGCACCATTCCCAGAAGAAAGAAGTTGTCGGGCAGGGTCCTTAGTGGGGGTTGTGATTCTTGTTTTGGTTGGGAAAGACCCTAGCAGGGAACAGGCGTCGTTTGTGTAATAACTGCATTAAGCAGTTCTGGTGGATTTGTTGCAACTGTTAAGTGTCCTTGGGTCCCATCTAGCATTGTGGGGTCTCGGCTCTTTCTGAAGAGGAGTCTTGCTTCGGGTATTTGGGCCCTCCTATCTGTGAAGTTCGAGGTCACCACTTTTATCCAAAGGCTGAGAACAAATACTGTGAGTAGCCAGTGGATCTTTTAATTCTGGGTCCACATCTCGGTCAAGGCTCGCTTTTCGCGAGTTTTCCATTTCCTGTAAAATAAGGGGAGGGGTTGTTGAACTAGGTGATCAGACGCCATGGCTGCCGTTCTGGGGTTGTGTCCCATCTGGTTCTTTGACAGTGGCCTGGGTTGGGAACACCAGTGACTTGCCCTGGGAAGGGCACTAGTGCCGGGAGTGGACTGAGAACTGAGAAAACAAGGGGCAGTTCCCTAGAATATTTTTTTTGAGGAGGGATACGTGGCATGTCTCCTAGGCCTCTGGTGTGGCTGTCTCTGATGGAGTCATCAAGGTGTTCAATGACATGAAGGTGCGTAAGTCTTCAACGCCAGAGGAGGTGAAGAAGCGCAAGAAGGCTGTGCTCTTCTGCCTGAGTGAGGACAAGAAGAACATCATCCTGGAGGAGGGCAAGGAGATCCTGGTGGGTGATGTGGGCCAAACTGTCGACGACCCTTATGCCACCTTTGTCAAGATGCTGCCAGATAAGGACTGCCGCTATGCCCTTTATGATGCAACCTACGAGACCAAGGAGAGCAAGAAGGAGGACCTGGTGTTTATCTTCTGGTGAGCTCTTCATCCTGGCACTTCCTTCTATCACCTTCTCTCTGTCTCATCTGTGGCTCCAGAGGTGTGGGTTTCGGGTAGGGTTTGTAACAAAAGACTTCTCACTGCCAGCCCAAGGGTTTCTCAAAGTCACCTGTGGCTTTGCTGTTGCTGTGAGTTGCCTGATGCATCTTTCTGTTCAGGGCTCCTGAGTCTGCGCCCCTTAAGAGCAAAATGATCTATGCCAGCTCCAAGGACGCCATCAAGAAGAAGCTGACAGGTAAGGGCCAGCATTGGTACTGAGTGCCCTTCTGCTCTGGCCTTGGCTGCAGGGTAGGGTGAATGGCACTCAGAGGGGGTCTGCCCCTTGTCTTCGCTGTCTGCTTGTTCCTTCCATCTGCTTTGATTGGCTCTTTCCCAACCACAGAAACTGCCCCCACCCCAGTGCTTCCTGCTCACAGATGCTCCCCATTCTTCCCTACAGGGATCAAGCATGAATTGCAAGCAAACTGCTACGAGGAGGTCAAGGACCGCTGCACCCTGGCAGAGAAGCTGGGGGGCAGTGCCGTCATCTCCCTGGAGGGCAAGCCTTTGTGAGCCCCTTCTGGCCCCCTGCCTGGAGCATCTGGCAGCCCCACACCTGCCCTTGGGGGTTGCAGGCTGCCCCCTTCCTGCCAGACCGGAGGGGCTGGGGGGATCCCAGCAGGGGGAGGGCAATCCTTTCACCCCAGTTGCCAAACAGACCCCCCACCCCCTGTATTTTCCTCCTCCCTCCGTCCCTGACGGTTCTGGCCTTCCCAAACTGCTTTTGATCTTCTGATTCCTCTTGGGTTGAAGCAGACCAAGTTCCCCTCAGGCCTCCCAGTTGTGGGGGGAGCCTGTATTTTTTTTAACAACATCCCCAGTCCCTACTTGTTCCTCCCCCTTCCCATGCTGCCAACTTCTAACCGCAGTAGTGACTCTGTGCTTGTCTGTTTAGTTCTGTGTATAAATGGAATGTTGTGGAGATGACCCCTCCCTGTGCTGGCTGGTTCCTCTCCCTTTTCCCCTGGTCACTGCTACTCATGGAAGCAGGACCACTAAGGGACCTTCGATTAAAAAAAAAGACAATAAAAAGACTCATTAATGAGATGTGTGTTTCAAGGTTGGGGCCCAGGAGACCTTAGGGAGTGGAGGTGCACTGGGAAAATGGTACTATCTCTGTTCTCTGTACCTCGTGCCCAACCAGCCCCTACACACCCTTATCTGGCTTGTGACTGGCTGAGACGCTCTTCTGATGTTCACCATTATTTCTGTTGGTGCTGTGATTGATACCAGACTGGCTGAAGGAGTGGGTGTGTCTGCTGCTGGCTGCAGGGGTTCTCCAGCAGAAGTGACTTATGCCCGAATTGGCTGCTCTGTGGCTTTGCCTGGTTGGGCAGTGAGGTCCATCTGATACTCTGTTCTGTCCCTGCTTGGGTGTGGGCTGATAGGCACGTCACAGGTATCTAAGGTTTGGTTTGGTCTGCTGTTTTCCCTGGATGGGTGACTCAAATGTATGAGGGTCAGGTTCAGTGGCTGCTGTGCGTAAGAGGCCAAGTTGAGCCTTTGACCTGCAGATCACCTGAGGTCAGGAGATGTGGCTGACCTCAGATGTGGCTGGAGTCCGTCGAGGGTGGGGCCACCCAGGTGGAGCCCAGGACTTCAGACCCAGGTGTCTTAAGCAGCGCCTCCCTATGTTTGACCAAAAGGGTGTTGCCTGTGCCTTTTGCCAGCATTGCCCTGGGCTGTTTTCCAGCTTGTACTTTGGGCTTTCACCTGCCCAGCAGGCAAAGACATCCAAGAAGTCTGGCCCTAGGGGTGAGGTGAATTGGGAGTGCTAATGTGGGGTCTATGTCTCCTCCCTAGTCACCTGAACTGAGAAGGGAGGCTGCATCCTGACTTAGAGCTGGCTCCTTCCCTCCTGGGAGCTCATGAGTGGTTCTGGGAGGCAGGGCTAGGTCTCTTTTCTGGTTAGGAAACAGGTGTGGAGAACTTGGGTTTCATCTTGGTGCTAGGGTTTATGGGGGTGGGGGCAAACCTGGAAGACTGCTCTGGGTGTCTTGCCTTCCCACAGGGAGCCTGCTGCCACTGGAGAGAGAGCTGAGGATGCTGCAGGGCTGCCCTCTGTGGTGTCCCCAGGATCTGATCTTCATACTGCCTTGGCAGAGGGTGTGCCTGGTGGACCCTTGAGCTGTGGGAAGTAAGGACAACAGGCCTCCTTGCTGCAAAACCAGGGTTTTTATTTGTGAAGGAGAATAGGCTGGGATCAAGTGGGCTATGATTCCTTCAAGGCTATGGGTGAGGGTAGAGGCTGTCGTTCAGCCTGGTGGTGGGGGGATGTCAGGGTCCCTGGGGCTCTGCTGACCTGTGGCCAATTATGATGCCCATGCTGCCCTGTGTCTTGCAGGGCCTTGCACCTTTGATGGTGGTGGGGGTAGGGGGTTCGGGCTTTCCCTGGGAGGATGTGGGGCAGAGTGACAATGTGGCTAGTGGCGCTGTGCTAGGGAAGGAGACATCTTGCTGGAGAGGGGTCTGGGATACCCCGATTACTAGAGATCCTGGAGCAAGGTCTGGCAGAGGTCTGGCTGCTCTAAGGCTCCCCCTTTAAGGCAACAAGGGTGTTTCGGAGAATCAGGGTGCTGGCCTGCAGAGGAGAAACAGGTCCTTGAAGTCCCCTGCTCTCTGCAATAACAGGTGCGGTTAACTGGGGCTTCTTACCAAGAAGGCCAGGGTCCTGAGCCTTAGCTGAGGCTACTCTAGTGGATGGCCCCTCCTCACGCCATGTGCATGCACGCACCCACATATGCACATACACACCCATGCGTACCCACATGCACGCATACCCTTGTGCCTGTAGGGGGAGGGAGGTTGGAGGTGGGAGGCGTCACAAGGGCCCGTGAGGTGGGAGGGCTCACCTTGGCATGTTTGAGCTCCAGCTCCGCCAGCTCAATGAGATTCTTTCGAAACGAGGAGACCCGGCGGGACTTGAAGTCCATGAGCTCTGGAGAGGAGGGGAAGAGGCATGGGGCCCTGGGCACGGCAGGACAGGTGGGTCCAGGCTGGGGGCTGCAGGCTCACCTTGTTTGGCAGAGTCGGAAAGGCGCTCGAAGCGTTGGCAGCACAGCTGCTGGTGGCTCTCAGCGGGCCGAACCTCCCGGTTCCTGGTGCGTGCCTTGTCCAGAGCCTTGTTGGCATTCTCGTAGTCAGCCAGTGCCCGCAGCCTCCGGTATAGCAGGTCCTAGGACCATGGGCACAGGGTCACTGCTGCCCTGTCCTGGTCTCCAGGCCTGAGCACTGCTCTGGGGCTGCCTCTCACCTTGGCTGCCTGTGAGTCACGCATGTAATACCTCAGCATGTCTGACAGCTTCAGGTCCTCATCGGAAGCCACCCGGCCCTCCAGCTTCTGCATTAGAAAGGTGGGCACTGGGAAGGGAGCTTGTCAGAGGGGCAGCTAAAGGGTGGGAGTCGCCTCTTCATCTAAATCTCCAGCAAAGAAGCCTTAGGTAACTGCTCCAGGTCGGACCGGGTGTTCAGGGGAGCAGGCCGGGGAAGGCTTCACAGAGGAAATGGCATCTAGTCTGGATCTTGGGGACTAAGTAAAAGCCAGACAGAGGGAGCTGAGGGCTTGGCAGCTATGCAAGCCTGGGTATAACCTGGATTAAGCCTGGGTTCAGGGTGGGCACTTGGGCAAAGCAGGGAATGGAGGCAGAGGCTGGAGCACAAGAGGCTGAAAATGGAAGCTCGGGACTTTGGGCTTTGGGGCTTGGGGAACTTCCGGAAGACGCAGGGTCCCTGAAGGGCCTTGAGCAGGAAGAAATGCGGTCTAACATTTTAGGAAGGTGGAGACACTCCAGTGACTTTCTTGGGGAAGAGGGGGAAAGTGTGTACCCGGGCAGTGTGCTGGCAGCTGGGTGCAGCCTGCCAGAGGTTTGGGCATACCCTGTGCCTCCCACCCATCCCCTGCCACATGTGGGTGCACACATGCATGCACACACACGAGGCTGGATTCTCATCTTCCCCCCACCTCTTATTAAACTAGTCTGGAGTGTGAGCCCAACTTGCCAGTGGTCCCAAGTTATCACTGAGCACTCCAAGATGATCCTGGAGCTCTTCCTCTGCCAGGACTCATCTTCCCTCCAAAGCTCACCAGGAAAGAGAAGGCAGTACTTACCCTCAGCCGTTCAAAGAGCTCTGCCAATTTGAGGAAGCTCCTAGGAAACAGTGGGGAGGAGTTAGGGTAGGGGGCTGAGGCACAGCTCAAAGCCTCTCTGCTTCAGCCTCTCCTCAGGAATCTCCCTCTCCCCTTTCCCTCCCAACACCCTCCCCCAACAAGAGAGCCTACACCTCCCACCTAGAGCTGACAGTCGACATCTACAGAGTGACCCCTCATGGGAAGACATGGTATTACAGGCATAGGGAGAGGGTAGAGGTGGGAGGAGTCCTCACGTCCTTAGCTGGTTGACTTCCTGTGTTCCCAGACTGCTCAGTGCAGCTGAGATAGGGATATAATCGTCTGCCAGGCCTGTTGGGGAACAACCCCCATCAGAGCCCCTACATCTGCATGTCAAGCCCTGGTGCTTGTGGCATGCCCTGCTCTCTTCTCTCCCCCAAGGAGTTGAACCGCTGGGGAGAGGGGCAGGGGGATCCAGGACCCCTCGGGCCCTGCGTACACTTGTGGGAGCGCATGACGCGGTCGGCCCGCAGGCAGGCATCTCGGATACGGGTGTGATACTCCAACAGGAAGGTCCTCTCATGCTCAAAGAAGTCATCCACCTCCTAAGGGAGCCAGGCAGGAGCCCATTTACACCGGGTCACCAAGGAGCTTGGCAGCACAGGCACCCAGGGTTGGTGAAATCTCTTTCCAATCCAGGCCAGGCTGCACCACTGGCTTCCCTCCCACAGCCAGCCTGGGCCTCAATCTGTGCTGTGGACTTGAGGCACTGGGTTGAATCTAGAGAGGAGCCCCAAGGGTTACCTTGAGCCCTGACACGCCAGTGATGAGGGCTTCATCCGCGGACTTCACGATATTCCTCAGAAACCCTCCCAGGAGCTCCTTCCTATTCTTCCCCCGGACACTCAGCTGAGGCACACAGGGAGGGTGTGATGGTGGGGTGGGCGTTCTCGCCTCCCAGCCCATGTCGCAAGCCACTCAAGGAGCTGAGACACAGGCTTGGGCCCACTTGGGCGGTTTCTCCAGCCCTGCCAACCCTGGGGGCCTCCCGACCCAAGCTAGACTCCTGCCCCAGGAGTGATTTTAGGGATTCAGCCCAGCTCACATCCTGTCCATATTCCAAAAAGACGAAGAAGTTGTGGTCTCGGCGCAGGGTGGGGTGGGCCGCCAGTCGCTGCAGAAAGACTTCATGCATCGCAACTGTCTTCTTAAAGATGGCCAGGTACTCCCTGCGAGAGCAGCAGTGGCTCACAGGCCCTGCTCAGCTCCCACCATCCTGCCTGCCCCCTTTCTGGGGTCAGAGGTCAGGGTTGCTAAACATTCATCGGGGGATAGCTGGGGAAGACATCTGGGCTCTGGGCACAGCAGGGAAAAGAGGTGGCACTCACGCTTCCAGCTCCTGCTTCATCTTGGCAAACTCTTCCCGAGTGACAGAGCTGTCCCCCTCACCCAGTTTCTGCAGCTTTTCTCTCGAAGCCTCAAAGTCTGGCCTTGGAGGGGCTGGGGGGATCTGCTCAAAGGAGGGACGGAGCTGGGAGGCCTCTCACTGCCGAGGCGGCCGTCACAGCCTTTGGTGCTCACCCAGTGCTCTGCCTGTCCCTCCCAGCCCTGCCCGGCCCCTGCTCACGATGAGGCCAGCGTACTCCTCGTTCTCCACGTAGGCGTCGTGCAGCCAGATGAACTCCTCGTGCTGCCGCACGACTGAGAACTCAGTTTGGGCGAAGTGAGGGAGGCAGCTCTGGAAGCAGGAAGGCCGTCTGAGGTCCCTCTCTCTGCCCCAATCCCTGCCTCAACAAGTCTCCTGGGCACCTACTTTTGGGCCCCCTCATCCCACATTCCAGGGAGGACCCAGTTTAGAGCTCAGGTGTCCATGATTTCATTCAGAATGGTGGACGGGGATGATTAGGACTCGGGGCCTCAGGCAAAGACACCCAGAGCCTAGCCAAGATGCTCATTTTCTGGAAGGGACTGAGGGCAAGTGCCAGGTGGAGGAACAGGGTCCACAGGCTGTGTTGGCACGTGCCTACCACCCCTGGGGGAGGCCTCCTGCAGGCAGCCACCAGCACCTTTCCTCGCGGCCCACACTGCCTCACCTTGGTTTGAACAGTGAATTTCACCTTGTCCCGCTCACTCACTGCGTCAGAGATCTCCACCTGTAAGGAGCTGTCTCCCTGCAGTTCCACCAATGCGCAGGAAGGCTGTGGAGGAAAGGAGGTCTCTGGCTTGGCTGAGCGTGGCCCCTTTGCCCTTCCTTGCCCTGCAGGCGTGGTCCACCTGCAGAACCCTCCTCAGCAGCACTGCTTCCACAGTGCCCCTGGTCACCAGAGAGAGGTTCTGATAAGGCACTGATCTGAGCTTGGGAAATGCCAAAACATTTTAACCCTCCTATCCTTGGAGGCAGGCAGAATGCTTCCCATTTTACAGATATTGAAGCTGAGACCACCAGAGCGGTAAAGTAATTTGTCTAAGGTTACGCAGCTGCAAAACAACAGTACCAGATTGAAACCCAGTTTTTTGTTTTGTTTTGTTGTTTGTTTTTTTTTTAGATGGAGTCTTGCTCTGTGGCCCAGGCTGGAGTGCAGTGGCGCGATCTCAGCTCACTGCAACCTCCGCCTCCTGGGTTCAAGAGATTCTCCTGCCTCACCCTTCTGAGTAGCTGGGAGCACAGGCATGCACCACCACGCCCGGCTAATTCTTGTATTTTTAGTAGAGACGGGGCTTCACCATGTTAGTTAGGCTGATCTCAAACTCCTGACCTCAGGTGATCCACCTGCCTCAGCCTCCCAAAGTGCTGGGATTACAGGCGTGAGCCACTGCGCCCGGCGAAACCCAGGTTCTTCATTCCCAACCCCTGCCCTTTCTGCTACTTGCCCACCCCTTCCCCAGCTGGCTTCCTCAGGCATTCCTTAACCAAGGCTTCAGGTGACTTGCATGAGATGTTCTCACCTCTTCTGGTGGGGTTGCCAAAACCATTCCATTTACTACTTTTGGTGCCAAGAGGCAACAGCTTACATGCAAAGCACGTGTATTTCTCCAAGTAAAAAGGTCCATGAGACACTGAGCTACTAGCTTGTTCTTGCATTGAGCTATTCAATATGTATTTATTTATTTTTGAGACAGGGCCTTGCTCTGTCACTTAGGCTATAATGCGGTGGTGCCATCATAGCTCACTGCAGCCTCGAACTCCTGGGCTCAAGTAATCATTCTGCCTCAGCTTCCCGAGTAGCTGGGACTACAGACATGTACCACCATGCCCAGCCAGTATTTTTTTTTTAGAGACAGGGTCTTACTATGTTGCCCAGGCTGGTCTCCAACTCCTGGGCTCAAACAATTCTCCCACCTTAGCCTTCCAAAGGGCCAGAAGCAATATGCATTTATTAAATACCTACTGTGTCCACATCATTGTGCCACGTGATATTAGGGGGAAGGAAGAGGCTTAGGAATCACTCTTTCAGCATTGCTCACCAGTATACAAAAGGCAGCTGTCCCACCTCTCAATCTGGAGGCCTCCTCACTCTCCTCCCTCTGGTTTTGGCACACTTTGGGGATGGTCCCTGAGATGAGGCTTGATGGTATGTGGGTCCAGAAACAGGTAGGCCCCTTCCTGATGGTGGCCCATCCGCAGCTGGTCTAGTGATGTCTCCTCCCTGGATGGAGATGCCCGCATCTCTTCCCTCCTCCTGGCTGTCCAGCATAAAGGAATTGACCCTGAGGTCACTGGTCACTGTTTACAGGGTTCTCTCTACCGTGTTTCTCGCCATTTTTTTTTTTTTTTTAGGTAGAGTCTCGCTCTGTCACCCAGGCTAGAGTACAGTGTCATGATCTTGGCTCACTGCAACCTCCGCCTCCCGAGTTCAAGTGATTTTCCTGCCTCAGCCTCCTGAGTAGTTGGGATTACAGGCGCACACCACTACTCCTGGCTGGTTTTTGTACTTTTAGTATCAGAGTTCTGCTGTGTTGGCCAGGCTGCTCTTGAACTTGTGGGCTCCAGTGACCTGCCTGCCCCGGCCTCCCAAAGTGCCAGGATTACAGGCGTGAGCCACCATACCCGGTCCCCACCCCCATTGTTTTTTTAAATTGAGGCATAAGTTACATACAGGAAAGTGCACAAATTTTAAGTGTGAAGCACCAATTAATTTGTAGATATATATACAGCTAGGTAACCATCACCCAACTCAGATCATGATATATATTTTCTTTATTTATTTGGAGACAGGATCTTGCTTTGTCACCCAGGCTGGAGTGTGGTGGTGCCACCACAGCTCACTGCAGCCTTCATATCCTGGGCTCAGGCAATCCTCCTGACTCAGCCTTCCTAGTAACAAGGACCACAGGCATGTACCCCCATGCCCAGATAATTAAAAAAAAATTTTTTTTAAGTGCTGTAATTCAGCACTTTGGGATGCCAAGGCAGGAGAATCGCTTGAGCCCAGGAGTTCAAGACCAGTTTGGGCAACAGGGTCAGACACCCTCCAACCCCCGCCTCCACAAAAAAACACCAACAATTGGCCAGTCATGGTGGCTCACACCTGTAATCCCAGAACTTTGGGAGGCTGAGGCGGGCAGATCACAAGGTCAGGAGATTGAGACCATCCTGGCTAACATGGTGAAACCCCATCTCTACTAAAAAAAAAAAAAAAAAAAAAAAAA